>LBNU01015977.1:17012-32823 GCA_014162995.1 Artemisia annua
GTCCTAAATTATGACCATGACAACTTCGAAGCAAATCTTTCATGGTTAGCCAAGCTTCAACAAGAGATTCATTAGGATTTTGTGTGAAAGCACGGATTTCTCCCACTAGTCTATCATACATGGCAGGTGGAAAGAATCGGCTTACAAAAGCTTGCCTCATCGTCTCCCAATTATTGATAGTTCCTGGGGTTAATTCGTTATACCATACTTTGGCATCTCCGGCGAGTGATGATGGAAAAAGTTTGAGCTTAATAGCATCGACATTGGTATTTCCATAATGAAACATGCCACAAATTTCAATGAATTCGGCAATGTGTTTATGCGGATCGGCCCGCGAACGGCCATCAAATTGACGGTCTTTGATCATAGAAAGATGGTGACCTTTAACGGTAAAGTTTTCACCAAGGTCGGCGACAACAATAGCAGCTCCAGGAGTAGGTGCTACGGTTCGATTGGCGGCCCACATGGGTTGATCGTCAGCCATGGCTATTGGTTTAAAAAGATCGGAAATCGGATGTTCTTCGGAAAGATTATCAAACCAATTAAGAATAGATGAAGATCTCTTCTTACGAAACAAACTTTCGGGATTGGATAAAGGTGTACTAAGCTTTTCAGTAGTAGAACGAGTGTTCATACAACTACCAAGTGAATCGAGTCAATTACCTAAACAAAAGAACAAGAAAAATAAAATTTTCGAAAACAGAAAGTTCTATCCGAATCCATTGGATACCAAACCGATCGTATGGATGCTACGGTAAAATTAAAAAACTGGGAAAACCTGGGAAACCGATCGGTTGGATGTCTATCCGATCGGTTGGATACTTCTGATAAAAAAAAATTTTAGAAAACAAACACGAAAAGAAACGGACTTTTAAAATTTAAAAGAAACACAATCAAAATCCCCGGCAGCGGCGCCAAAAACTTGATGTGCGTTTTGTTAGTGCAAGTTTTAAATTTATAAGGGTAAATTACCAAATCTAGAAACAACACATACGAGCAAGTGTACTCGTCCGTTATAGCAAGATATGATGGTAAGTCGGGATCGTTCGCAGGGATTTGTGAGTGAATCAAAATATAAGTCTAAAAGTAAATCTCTAATGTACGCAAATAAGATAATAAGCAAATTCAATAATTTAAAAACTACACTTGTTTAGACTAGTTTTCTACTTAATGACACACATGATTGTGATAACTTTTGATAACATGTTGGTTGTGATAATTAGATGGTGGTCTAATCTATTGTTTCTACAAGTTAAACCTTCGTCACGATCTTAGTTCATAAAAACAAGCTTTAGGTGTAAACCAATTAATTCAAGATCCATCCAAGGTTCATAAGGTATGGTGAATATCTTAAACACAAGAACAAACTCTTATTACAAATCAAATACTCTTAGGAAATGGTCATTACAAAAGGTAACCCATTCATAGACAAAAAGGTTACAATTGTTTATAAACATCTAAACTTTCGTCCAACTAAAGGTTTACAAACAATCTGATTTGATGTTATAAAAGCATTCTCATTACAATCACACTTCTTGTTTCTTTGTTTAGTCAAGAATAATTATGGTGAAAAACAATCATTCATAGACAAATGATTATAACTAGTTGAATAATAACAAATCTTTCGACCCTTGAAACTATCATCAATTAGTTAACCTTGGCTCAACAAATGTCACTATGAAACTAGCTTAAGGTACAATTGGTTCTTAGGATTGACTTGAAATTGAATTAAAACATGTTATCACAATCATAACTATCACTAAGCATAGAACATCATCAATACAAGTGTAAAAATACTAATAGCCACTCATAGCAAACATGCAAATAAACTCAGAATATTTAACATTAGAATCCATGGTTTTAAGTCTTACAATGCTTTGGAATTGATAACAAATGACAAGGTATTGATAACCTAAGTATTGGTGATGATTTCTTGAGATTTTTTGCCTCCAAATGTTGCTTCCTTGGTCCTCCAAAGTTCCTGGTTCTTACTGCACGAATTTCCCTTCTTTGAGAGCTAGATGATGATAATAATTGAGAGTATTAATGAGAGTAAATGATCTCTTGAATTGTGTCTTCAATTGTGTACTCTTGGGGTCCTTTTAGGCTTGTCAAATACTCCTAGTAATGAATAGGAACATTGTAGGACCTTGGATACAACTTATTTCACAACTTAATCAAGCTTATTCTAGAGAGAGAGTAGAGAGAGAGAGAGTGGAGACTTCATGTAAAAGATTAAGAACTATGTGTGTGTATTGCAAATGAAGCTCAACCTCAACAATGAGGCTTACAATACAATATAAAGCACTAGGAATATTAGATTTAGGCTTTGACATGTTTAGCCCTTGAACTTCCTAGTTTATGCTAACTTGAACATATAACTTTTGAAACGCTTTCTAACGCAACCTATTACATGATATTAGACTTTAATGACCTACACTTCATATTATAAAAATACAAAGCTAACAAACATAAATGCTGGAGCTTGGACAACAAGACATTAAAAAGGGCCTAGAACAATGGGACAAAAGACCAAGATTCGTGCACAAGAAGTTGGTATAAACAGGCACAGATGTCCATCCGATCGGTTGCGGTTTGGGACCGATCGGATGGATGTGGTAATTGTGGATATCCGATCGGTTGTACTCCAACCGATCGGATGGTAGGTTCTGGTTTTCTTGGACTTTGACTTTTCCTTGTGTAGTTCTTTATGCACTATCCAAACTTGATTAACTCTGAACTTGGAACTTTGAGATGACAAAACTTAGGTTCTCCTTATGAAATGCGTCACAGATTGGACTTTGAACTTGGGAATCTTCGTGTAATCGCATATACTTCATTTTCTTCACTTTTTTCTCCGTTTTTCCTACATTTGGCTACATATGCTACAAAAACATACTTTGATACGATTTAGTGGCAAAAGCATATAAAAACAACCAAATAACATACACAAAAACACTAATAACGCTTATAAAACATGTTAACTTTGAGCGTTATCATAGGTACATGTTCATTAGGATCCATTGTACTCACTTTATCCTTTTTTCACTGTGAAAGATAGTAATTCATGAGTATTTGATGTATTGTTGATGTTCTGTGCTTTTATGACCTCATGTTATGATGTTATAAGAAATGAAATCAGTGGTGAGGTCTAATTCATGAAACTGCCTTGAAAATCATAAGTTAGTGGTTAATAAAGTGTGTTTGGAATTGCTAATATCTTGGTGATATACTGAGTTTGAGTTGTTATATTTGGTTGTTATCTATCATACTAGGTTCTATTTGGTCTTTCAAACCATAAAATCCAGTGGTCACAAGTTAAATAGTCAAAATACAGTTCAATCTCATCTTTCTTGTTATCTGTTAGAATTTTAAGTTCCATTTTCATCACACAAGCTCATTAGTTGATAAAATAGCTTTAGATCATCTCATATTAGCTTAACTTAACATAATCAATCACTTAAGATCTGCAGAAGTTCATTAAAGTCAACATATTTTTTTTCTATAAAAAGTCAAATTTCATAGACAATAAATTTTTGATTAAGCTAATTAATTTTCTCTAGGACTTATTATTAGGATTTAGGACTTGAGCTTTATAGATATTAATATTTGGCTGCTTATCTTCATTATAATATTTTTATTTATTTTTTTTACCTAGTTGGACTGCTTATTTACTTGTTTTTTTAGCACTTTTTCATAAATGTGTCCTGTACACAGATTCACAAGCTAAGTTCACAAGCTTGCAATTGGTTCTTTATTTGGCTTTAGCTTGTGCTAATTGGTTCTTTTAGAAGCCCTTCTGGCTAGTAGGCTTTATGTATGCTTGTTTCCCTACTATCTGCTTATTTGTATTGCTTATTATGCTCAAAATGTTTTCACAAAACCACTCACTACACTGAGCAATTAGTGTAGGTGAGCACATTCATAAGCTCATCAAAAGCTCATCACTGAACTGTAGCTTGTGATTTTTGGTTTCTTTTGAAGCTAATCCACCCATCTTAAAGGTTCAAAGCTCATTTTACATTTTCACGCTTATTTATTAGGTCTGCTTATAGCTTAACCTTTGTCCCATTTTCTGTGTACACTGAGCAACTCAGTGTTCACAAGTTTTTTCATAAGCTTCTAATAAGCTCTTTTGTGGTCCCCACAGTTTAAGCTTTGGCTTTTTGGAAAGCCCACCAACCTAGCTTGTTACCTCAGTGCTAATACTTGGCTTTCTAGCTTATTTACTAAGCTTATTCTAGCCTCCAAAAAGGTTGCAGGCCTGTTTGGCAACAGTGTATATTGAGAGTGCTTATATGCATATAACAAGCTTATTAGTGCTTCTCTTTGTTCCATTGAGTTTTTTTCCAGTCCATTTTACTTGTTTACATCTTATTTTGTTTTTGTCTTCCTTTGTTAAGCTTATTTGACTGCTTATTTGAGCTTGAATCCATCAAAGTGAGCCAAAAGCTCAACTGTGAAAGCTCATAAGCTCATTTCAGCTTATTTTTAAGTTCTAAAATTTTTGTTTTCATTAAAGTTGTTTAAAATCAGTGTATAAATAGGTTAGTAAAGGAAAATAAGGAAAATCATCAAAATAATTAAGTGATAGCTTCTATTTAAGCTTTTTAGCTTATTTTCAGCTTTTTCAAAAAGCACTTCTCATTTTTATATTTTCCTAGGTTCCTGTCACATAGTAATATTTTTAGAAAAAATCTCAGATTTATTTAAGTTAGTTTAGTATTTATTTTCATTTAATCTAGTTAAAAAAGTAATTAAATAGTTTTTAATTAATATTAAATAATTAAATAGTGTAATAAATAATTTTCTTTTTCTTAAAATTTTCTTTTATTATTAGGATTGTTAAAATATAATTTTCATCACCATAAGATTAATATTGATCTCTTTTCAGTTTTTATTTTGTACGTTGACATTTATTTAAACGTAAACGTACGTTTTTAGGTTTTAAAACGTTTTAAGGTTATTTGGTTCTTAGTATTTTTTCATATTCTTTGAGTTGTTTTATTTCCTATTCCCGTTGTGTAATCACCCATAATCTCTTTTCCATTGAATATCACTCGATCACAAATCCGTTTAAGTACAATTGTGCACCTCGTTGGGACTTAACGACCCAGGAAAACATTATACTCCTTGGTTTAGCATTGACTCAATAGTTTGACCTTGTTGACCATTCCTTGGTCAATATTGTATGACTGTTCAGAACCAATCAAATTTTGTTTTTTGGTTAATCTGAACGGCCAAAACATTTGAAAACACTCAAAAACGCATCAAAATGCAGAAAATATCACAGGATCGTGTTTTATATGTCTCAGATGCTAAATGATTAAAAACAGATGAAAAACGAACAAAGTTTGCATAATTGGCAGTTTCAGTCTCCCAACTTTCAAAGATTGGCAAAAATAGTCCCTGGAATTCAAAAATGTGGAGTTTTATCATTCAAGGTCCCTGAAATATTCTAAGTTGTCAAAAATTGGTCCTTGAATGAATTTTTGGGCAAATGGCAGAAAAGGTCCCTCAACTTTTGAAATTGACAAAAATGGTCCTTGGGTGTTTTAAAATGGAAAAATTCATTTATTGTCCTTGTATTATTGGAGTTTGGCAACAATGGTCCTTGGGAGAACTTTGGATGAATTACAGTTTCACCCCCTCATCTTTGGATAAATTGCAAAATTGGTCCTTGTGATATAACCAACCAAACGGACCTTTTTATTACTAAACCCAAAATCAAATCCCAAGCCCATCACTTCCCTTTTTTATTATTACCCGGCCCAACACACCCCACCTATGTTTAAATAAATAAAAAGATACAAAAACCAGGCACTGTAGCCTCTCCCCTTCCCCATGCCAAAACCACCATGGTTTCTCCTCCCCACATGGCCTCCACAGCCCCCATCTCACCTTTCCTGTCTCCCACAACACTCCCCAAGCATTTAATGCTCATACCTGCAACAACCTAACCATTTTGGCTTCTATATAATTTTGGCGCCAAACCCATTTTAAAGGCTGAGATCAAGTTTGAGCCATCCAACGGCTCTGAATTGAAGTGGGAAACTCTCAGAAGTCCTCACAAACCCTAATGGTGCCCTATAAAAGGAAAGAGAAGCAGCAGAAGCAGAGGGTAGTTTTATTTTTTATAATCTTTATGTCGTTTTTATTAATTGTCTCAATTCTAGTGTAATTTTCAATTTGAAAGCAATGTACTAAGTGTTTTGTTGTATTTGAACTCATTTTCATCAATGAAATTCAGTGTTACTCTTTAAATCAGCTTTTGCTAATTTAAGCTCAAAATCTCAACATAGTTTGAATGTTGTTTAAAGCTGTTGTTATGGACTCTTAGGCAAATATAAGCTCCTATATAGCTTATAAAAGCTATTAGAAACCTTAAAAATCAGTTTAGAATCAAAAACAAAAAAATACAAAAAAATAGAATTAAATAGGTAAAAGAAATAAAAATCAGTGGTGAAGATGAAGAAAGCAATGGAGCAGGGTGTATTTTGGATTGCCCTGGGTTAGATGCTTTGTGGAAAGCTATAGGAAGTGTTCTAAGACCTTGGTTCTCTGTTTCTAAGCTTGGATCAATTTGTAAGCTATTTTCATAATTTTGGTATTTTACTGTGGATGTGCTTAATATCTGCTAAACTTTGGTTTTTTATGTTTCTTTGGTATAATTAAGTCATAATATTGCTTAATAATAGGTACTTGTTCATTAGGATCCATTGTACTCACTTTATCATTTTTTCACTGTGAAAGTTGAAGGATAGTGATTCATGAGTATTTGCTGTATTGTTGATGTTCTGTGCTTTTATGACCTCATGTTATGATGTTATAAGATTTGAAATTAGTGGTGAGGTCTAATTCATGAAATTGCCTTGAAAATCATAAGTTAGTGGTTAATAAAGTGTGTTTGGAATTGCTAATATCTTGGTGATATACTGAGTTTGAGTTGTTATATTTGGTTGTTATCTGTCATACTAGGTTCTATTTGGTCTTTCAAACCATAAAATCCAGTGGTCACAAGTTAAATAGTCAAAATACAGTTCAATCTCATCTTTCTTGTTATCTGTTAGAATTTTAAGTTCCATTTTCATCACACAAGCTCATTAGTTGATAAAATAGCTTTAGATCATCTCATATTAGCTTAACTTAACATAATCAATCACTTAAGATCTGCAGAAGTTCATTAAAGTCAACATAGTTGTTTTCTATAAAAAGTCAAATTTCATAGACAACAAATTTTTGATTAAGCTAATTAATTTTCTCTAGGACTTATTATTAGGATTTAGGACTTGAGCTTTATAGATATTAATATTTGGCTGCTTATCTTTATTATATTATTTTTATTTATTTATTTTTTTACTTAGTTGGACTGCTTATTTACTTGTTTCTTTTTAGCACTTTTTCATAAATGTGTCCTGTACACAGATTCACAAGCTAAGTTCACAAGCTTGCAATTGGTTCTTTATTTGGCTTTAGCTTGTGCTAATTGGTTCTTTTAGAAGCCCTTCTGGCTAGTAGGCTTTATGTATGCTTGTTTCCCTACTATCTGCTTATTTGTATTGCTTGTTATGCTCAAAATGTTTTCACAAAACCACTCACTACACTGAGCAATCAGTGTAGGTGAGCACATTCATAAGCTCATCAAAAGCTCATCACTGAGCTGTAGCTTGTGATTTTTGGTTTCTAAGCTAATCCACCCATCTTAAAGGTTCAAAGCTCATTTTAAATTTTCAGGCTTATTTATTAGGTCTGCTTATAGCTTAACCTTTGTCCCATTTTCTGTGTACACTGAGCAACTCAGTGTTCACAAGTTTTTTCATAAGCTTCTAATAAGCTCTTTTGTGGTCCCCACAGTTTAAGCTTTGGCTTTTTGGAAAGCCCACCAACCTAGCTTGTTACCTCAGTGCTTATACTTGGCTTTCTAGCTTATTTACTAAGCTTATTCTAGCCTCCAAAAAGGTTGCAGGCCTGTTTGGCAACAGTATATTGAGAGTGCTTATTTGCTTATAACAAGCTTATTAGTGCTTCTCTTTGTTCCATTAAGTTTGTTTCCAGTCCATTTTACTTGTTCACATCTTATTTTGTTTTTGTCTTCCTTTGTTAAGCTTATTTGACTGCTTATTTGAGCTTGAATCCATCAAAGTGAGCCAAAAGCTCAACTGTGAAAGCTCATAAGCTCATTTCAGCTTATTTTTAAGTTCTAAAATTTTTGTTTTCATTAAAGTTGTTTAAATCAGTGTATAAATAGGTTAGTAAAGGAAAATCAAGAAAATCGTCAAAATAAATTAAGTGATAGCTTCTATTTAAGCTTTTTAGCTTATTTTCAGCTTTTTCAAAAAGCACTTTTCATTTTTATATTTTTCCTAGGTTCCAGTAACGTTGTAATATTTTTAGAAAAAATCTCAGATTTATTTAAGTTAGTTTAGTATTTATTCTCATTTAATCTAGTTAAAAAAGTAATTAAATAGTTTTTAATTAATATTAAATAATTAAATAGTGTAATAAATAATTTTCTTTTTCATAAAATTTACTTTTATTATTAGGATTGTAAAAATATAATTTTCATCACCATAGGATTAATATTGATCTCTTTTCACTTTTTATTTTGTACATTGACGTTTATTTAAACGTAAACGTACGTTTTTAGGTTTTAAAACATTTTAAGGTTATTTGGTTCTTAGTAGTTGTTCATATTCTTTTTCTTTGAGTTGTTTTATTTCATATTCCCGTTGTGTAATCACCTATAATCCCTTTTCCATTAAATTTCACTCGATCACAGATCCGTTTAAGTACAATTGTGCACCTTGTTGGGACTTTACGACCCAGGAAAACACTATATTCCTTGGACTAGCATTGGCTCAATAGTTTGACCTTGTTGACCATTCCTTGGTCAATACTGTCTGACTGTTAAGAACCAATCAATATTGGTTACTTTTTTAGTACAAAACTGTCCTTGTCGTTAGTCGGGCGTCACGAATTTAGTCCCTAGACCACTATTTCTGTTAGTTTGACTGTTTTCCTTACGTTTTCGCCTGTATGTTTTCAACCCTTTCCATCCGTTTTTACGTTTTCGTCCGTTTTTTTCGTTTTCAACCGTTTCCCTACATTATCATCCTTTTTTTATGTTTTCGTCCGTTTTTGTTCGTTTTCTTACGTTTTCATCCGTTTTTTATGTTTTCGTCCATTTTTTTTCGTTTTCATACGTTTTTGTAGGATCTAAACACACGCCTTGTGTTAGAGTGATACTTTGAGTTATATTATTAAGCACGCGGAATATACTTAACAATACTTAGAATATGAATTGTATGATGTAATGTAAGTAAGAACAGTTGTAAGTTTAACACAAAGCTTCAATATTATTGATAATAATACGAGTGATCTTGCTAATCACTAGGGTTACACCTTGAAGCTTTCTAAGGTTAATACGTACCTAGAACAATGACCTAGGATATAAAACTATCAAAAAAGAATATACACAAGATCTTTTCTATATTTAACTATATACGAATACATAACAGTTATCCTAACAGCAGTGGTAATAATATGTACTAGCAGTTGTAATGTGTTTCCACTGCTAGTGCATTCTTCAGCAGTGTCTTCCACAAGCTTATCAATGGTAACTGTTAGCTTTATTCCCAATAGTTTTCTTACGTTTACATCCCTTTTTTACGTTTGCATATGTTTGTATTCGTTTTCAACAGTTTTTATACGTTTTCGTCCGTTTTTATTTGTTTCCGTCTGTTTTTGTTTGTTTTCAACCGTTTTTATATGTTTTTATTTGTTTTCAACCGTTTTTATACATTTTTTATTTGTTTTTATACTTTTTTATTTGTTTTCAACTGTTTTTATACGAATGAAAACGTAAAAAATGTAAAAAAGAAAAAAAAAAGGGACGAAAATGTAATAAAACGTATGGATACATAAGAAAACGGGCGAAAACGTAAGAAAAATTAGTGAAAGCGTATAAAAATGGATGAAAATGTATAAGAATGGATGAAAATGTTTAAAAACGTATAAAAATGGTTGAAAACGTATAAAAACGGTTGAAAACGAACAAAAACGAACGAAACAGATAAAAACGGACGAAAACGTATAAAAACTGTTGATAACGAATAAAAAAGTACGAAAACGTAAAAAAAAGGACGTAGACGTAAGAAAAACTGGTGAAAGTGTATGAAAACATATAAAGACAGACGAAAACGTTTGAAAACGAACAAAAACGGACGAAAAAGTATAAAGACGGACGAAAACATTTGAAAACGAACAAAAACGGACGGAAACGTATAAACCTTGATATAAACAGATAAAAGCTGTTGGAAACGGAAAAAATGGACGAAAACGTAAAAAAAGGACGAAAACATAAGAAAACGTATGAAAACATAAGAAAACGGGTGAAAACGTTAGAAAAACAGTCAAACTAACAGAAATGGTGGTCTAGGGACTACATTTGTGACGCCCGACTAACGACAAGGACCGTTTTGTACTAAAAAAGTAACCAATATCATCATTTACAAAGTTCAGTAACATATTTAACCAACCCGTATACATGGGTAACCTGGTTGAACGAAATGAAACTATATTTCTTTAGGACAAATTTTTGGTAAACTTTAGTAACTTTTGAGTACCATATATTTACTTTGGGTCATCTTCTTTACCAAAAACACTACAGAGACCTTTAAGACCTCCATTAAAAAGTACTGCAAGTGCTTTTTATTATTTATTCCGTTTTCCTATTAGATCTTTCTCTCTCTTCTTATCTGATACATAAGATGGTTCCCGGTCGAAATCTAAGGTAGGTCCCGAATTTTTTCACACATAGCCTATAAAGAGTTTCAATTTCTAAGGTGGTTCCCGGGAACCACCTAGTTATAAGGTAGGCCCACCTTTGCTAACTAAAGCATAAAGCTTATGAAATAGGAGAAAATAAACAAACTTAAGCATACATCATCCATTGTTGCAATGCTTCATATTTGCCACTGCATCACTCACTGTAGACTTTGCTTTGTCGATTCTTCGACTACTAAATGCATGAGACAACAAACTTAATAATCAATCTAGCTCCAATACAATCTTGGTGACAATGCACGACTTTTCCGACATTATTGTACTCGAAGGAACAAACTATTTTAAGAGGAACACATAAATATGATCACATACACGACACGCATGAAACTATGAAACTGATTTTCAGTCTCTCCTCGATAGACTTCGAGCTTCATTAACGACATTTTTGGTGAGTGCAAACGAAGTAAAATTTTGTTTGAACTGTGCAATAATTATGGTTTTAATTTTCTTAATGGCATCCTAGTTGTTCCTTTACTTGCTCCATGACAAGCACCTAGTGAAATGTTCTTTCCACAAATAAATGTTTGGATTTTTAAGCAATTGAACTTCTAACATAAGAAAGGAAACTAGCATTTATGAATTAATGTTTAAAAGGCATTAAGCAAACAACATTTGATTGTATTTTAAATTGTGCTGCAAATTTAACTTCCATCCAATAGGTAATAAGCAAATTTAAAAGGCATTGGATATTTTTTTTTAATTTTATTTTATTATAATTTCAAAGTGAGATCTTTATAGGCTGCTTATCCGACTGCACTAGCTGAAAGTAATAAGCTCAACTGAATACAGAAGTGGTGTTTGGATGCAAGAGCTTAAGCTTAATTTGGGAAAAAAAAACTCCTAAGCTAACTCAAGTAGCTTTACAAATGAAGCTTGAGCTTTTGATAAACAAGAACAACTACACTTCAGTTAAAATGTGTTACATAATTAAGCCTGTTATATTAACTTTATATGTCATAATACATTTCTGTCTCTCATTCATTACTGATGAGTGTGTAAATACTCATCATTTTTCTAACATCTGAACTGCCAAATACATCCAAAAACACCAAATAATGCATCAAAACAATGGAAATATTCCAAAAGTGTGTTTTATGAGTCTTAGATGCAAAATGTTTGAAAACAAATGAAAAACAAACAAAGTTTGCACAATTGGCAGTTTCAGTCCCTCAACTTTCACAAATTGTCAAAACTAGTCCCTGGATATTTCAAAATATGCAAAATATCATAAAAGGTCCTTGGGGATTCATAAGTTGTCAAAACAAACCCTTTGAATATCAAAAATCACAAATTTACAACTTTGGTCCCCCAAGTTTGAAAAATGTCAAAAATAGTCCTTGGTGAATTTAAAAAGTGAAAATATTCAAAAATAATCCTTGTACTATTCATCTTTGACAAAATTGGTCCTTGTGGTAAAAATTTGGAAAATTACAGGTTTGGTCCCTGAAGTTTCACAAGTTGGCAAAACAAGTCCCTGAAGTTCAAAAAAATGGAAAAATCAAGTTTGGTCCTCACACTAATCATCATATGGCAAGAATGGACCTTGAAAGAACTTTGGAAAAATGCCAAAACACACCCCTCAAAAATCCAGAAATTACAACATAGGTCCTTGTGATTTATATAAACCAAACCGGCCCTTTTATTCATAAAACCCCAAAAATCCAAAACCCTTAACCCATTAACACCCCTAGCCCAATACCCCTTTCTCTTTTCTTTTTTCTCTGGCCCAAAAACAAACCCAACCCAACGTTTAAAAAATATATACCACCCCCCCTTCCCTCTCCTTCCCCGTTCACACCCATCACCTCCACCATCCCACTTGCAGGTCACATCTCCACCGCCCAAACCACTCACCCTCACCATCTTCACCTAACCTTACCCCCACAATAAATGCACCACCCCCCCCCTTGCGTTATCACAGTGCAAATTGCAACTTCACCTTTTGGCGCCAAAACTCAATGGATNGGTTTTGAGCCAATCAATTACCGTAATTAGTCTCGAATTCCATAACCCAACACACTTGCTTATAGGTGTCTGATGAAACAAATATTGGAGAAGAACTAAATGTTTCCTTTTTAAATTAATAGTACTTGTCTTGCTACTCATTTAGTTAATTAAATTTTCAATACACAATGGTAATCCAAAAAACTAGACACGAATGAAACTCAAGTGAATCAGTCAAAATCATTAATACTTACATTTAAACCATGAAACTCAACATTACTCAACTTTAAATATAATGACACAAATGAAACTTAAGTGAATGAGTCAAAATTATTAATACTTACATTTAAACCTTGAAACTCAAACATTTAATATAACAACCCAAATGAAACTCAAGTGAATGGATCAAAATCATTAATACTTACATTTAAACCATTAAACTCAACTTTTATTACTCTATCCGTCCCAAAAAGAGTGTCCACAAACAAAAAATTGGACAAATTATGATATGTGTAATTAATGCTAGTTTAAATTGATAAAAAGTCATTTTTACACTTATAGTTAATATAGAAATTAAGATGAGTAACTAATGCATGTTTTGATTATAAGGATAAAGTAAGAAGATCAATCATAATTACTATCTAAAAATTAAATCTGGACATTTTTTTAGGATAAACATTAATAATATGATGAACACCTTTTTTTAGGACGGAGGGAGTATAATGACGCAAATGAAACTCAAGTGAATGAGTCAAAATCATTAATACTTACATTTAAACCATGAAATTCAACTTTACTCAATGGATCAAAATCATTAATACGTACATTAAACCATAAAAGTAAACTTTTAGTTATTAATTTTGAAAATAATGAACCAACTTTTTTGGTCTATATAACATAATCTTCGTATAGGTTCATATACTCATATGCCCATTCAACACACCCATGAAGTCATTTATTTTCTTGTTCATTTACCTTGTTTTCACCACAAACGCATCTCCAATAGCGAAAACTCTGACAGCTCACACCTTAAAGAGTTGTCCGTGGAGTTATTGGACCATCTTTATCTATAACGCGATGAATGATCCAATCAAAGTTAATGTAAAATCAAAGGATGATGATCTGGGAGACCATACTCTTGCTTTTAACGAAAATGAAAAATGGGGTTTCTGTGAAAACTTCTGGAAAACTACCTTTTTCTATGCTTCTTTCAACTGGAATGGTTCAAGGACCGCTTCTTTCGGTGTGTTCGATAAAACTACTACCCCACATTGCTCAAAATGGCGATTTACGTATTCGCGAGTATGTTACTGGTTAGTTAGAGATACTGGATTTTATGTGGGACCACACCTTACTCCATTTCCAGACGGATGGACCAAACTGCATGATTGGTCACGAATGACATAGTTGTTTATGATTTTATCAAATAGTATGTGTTGTGTCAAATGTTCGGAAATTTAAATAAAGAGTTTATTACCTTTAATGTTATTGATGATACTACCACTGAATAGCATTATATACCTCTTGTGTGTTACCTTTAGACTGTTTCTTTCAGTGGGGCTCCTGGGGTAGCCTTGTGTAATGCTGTGGAGAAAAAAAGGAGGAAGTATGCGTCCAAATGTGAGGACAACGGACATAAGTTCATACCTTTTGCTTTTTCTACTTTTGGGGAATTCGATGTGGAAGCTTTGGATACACTGTTTCGTGTTAAGTCTATTGCCATTAGCCACTCAAACAATGTTAAGAGTGGTGTTTTTATTTTTCATCGAGTTAGTTTTTGTATTCAGAAAGGAGTGGGAGCACAAATTGTGTCTAGACTCACATCCAACTTTATGTAAATTTTTCATGGTTCTAATAAAAATAATAATAATAAATTATTATTATTATTATTATTATTATTATTATTATTATTATTATTATTATTATTATTATTATTATTATTTAATAATAATAATAATAAATTATTATATTTATTGAAACATAATGATTTTACATAAAGTTGGATGGGAGTCTAGACACAAGCTGTGCTCCCACTCCTTTCTGAATACAAAAGCTTACTCTATGAAAAATAAAAACACCACTCTTAGCATTATTTGAGTGGCTAATGACAATAGACTTAACACGTGAAAGTATGTCCAAAACCTCCGTATCGAATTTCCCGAATGTAGAAATGGAAAATGGTATGAACTTGTATCCGTTGTCCTCATATTATTATTATTATTATTAGAAACCCATATCCAATATCTGCACACTTAGACTCATACTTGA
The DNA here is from genome assembly GCA_014162995.1 of Artemisia annua. Taxonomy (NCBI): domain Eukaryota; kingdom Viridiplantae; phylum Streptophyta; class Magnoliopsida; order Asterales; family Asteraceae; genus Artemisia; species Artemisia annua. Next base: position 32,070 of record LBNU01015977.1, read on the forward strand.
CGCGCTTACGTTGTGCGGCTTCACACACCGCGCGACCTGGCACAAAATTAACCATACCAGTTTGCGTCAAGGGAGATGACCCTGTCAAATCGACACATACGTCTTGCCCTCCGTCCCAAGAATAGAGCAACATCACTTTATTATTATTATTATTATTATTATTATTATTATTATTATTATTATTATTATTATTATTGTTGTTGTTATTATTATTATTATTATAATTACTTTATTAGAAATTCAAATGATCTACAAGAATTAGTGGGAAGCCAAGATATTATTTGGGCCCCCACTCTATTATTGTTGTTGTTGTTGTTGTTGTTGTAATCACTAGAAACTCATAAGATTTACAAGAAATAGTGGAGAGTCAAGATACTATCTGATCCCTCACTCCTTTAGCTATAGCAAAGATAATCTTACTAAAAATATGAATACGGCACGTACTACTACTATTATTATTATTATTATTATTATTATTATTATTATTATTATTATTATTATTATTATTATTATTATTATTATTATTATTATTATTATTATTATTATTATTATTATTATTATTATTATTATTATTATTAAATTATTATTATTATTATTATTATTATTATTATTATTATTATTATTATTATTATTATTATTATTATTATTATTATTATTTAGATACAAGTTGTGCTCCCACTACCTTCTGAATATTATTATTATTATTATTATTATTATTGTTGTTGTTGTTGTTGTTGTTGTTGTTGTTGTTGTT
>LBNU01015977.1:34720-50560 GCA_014162995.1 Artemisia annua
TATGTGCTATGTGTTTTAGGTACTTTGGGTGTAATCTTGGAATAATATGTTAAGTAAATAAATTAGGGAAGGGTATCATGTCGACGGATTTGGTAGACTTCGGTAATTTATTTAAATAATATATTAGGCCAATATTAAACCCGTAGAGGTTATCGTCATATCTTTTATGTGTGACTTCCTATTTGAGTTGTGCAAACCCTACACCGTATGGATACCAAACACCAACTCGATACTAACGATACGAAAAATGGATTTTTGGAAAGTAAAAATGAATACGTTCGGGATTGGAAATATTTGATTTTGAGGAAATGATCCTGAAACGAGTTTATATTGTTAGGAAGTGCCGAGTCCGTAGTTACTGTCTTTTGAGTTGTGATACATCTTACCACTACCGATTTCTTTTGCTGATTTCTGGACTTGAGGTGAGTCATAGCCCCAATTTTACTCTTGAACTTTGTTTTCAATACTTGGGGTGAGAAACGTGCAAATTGTTTTATGTGGACTATTATCGCTTTTTCTTTCTTTTTAAACTTACTATGCGATAGAACTAGATCTAGGTAAGCTGAGGCATGTCGTATCCTTATGCNGATAGAACTAGTGAGCGAGGCCTAGACTAGATCTAGGTAAGCTGAGGCATGTCGTATCCTTACGCATGTGGGTATGTCGTATCCTTACGCATACAGATAGATTTTGATTTCGTGAATCCCTAAAGTCGTAGCATGGCTCCTTTAGGATGATATATTTGGTGAATCTCTAAGGTCGTAGCATGGCTCCCTTAGGATGATATTATTTTTGGCTATAGTGTGCACCTATAGGATTATGATGGTACGGAGGTTATCCGTGTGATTATGATGGAGCGGAGGTTATCCGCAGGTTTGTTTTGAGGCCTAGTCTAGCTAGCAAGCGTTTTGCGTATATGTCTACTTGATTGAATTATGAATTTAAACCTATGATCTCACCAGCGAAAGCTGACTTTTACTGCGTTTTCTCAGGTAATTAAGATTGATGGAAGATGCACGTTTGGAAGGCTTGGTACGGCAATATGGTTTAAGGATCTATTTTCTAACAACTCTGATATGTATTTGGGGACCTACTTTTATTTCTTTTGGGCCTTAAACTTGGGATGAATGTAAACTTTAAAACCCCGTTTGGATGTGTTTTTATTTATGTTTACTTTATCTCGTTGTATTATGACTTGTGTTGGATACCAATTCCCGTAGCACCCCGAAAGCTTGAGTAGTCTTCCGCTGTACCAAATTTTGGGGGTGTTACAGTTAGCATCATTTATCCTATGTTTATCGCTTGTTTTGTATTATTTCATATGCGAATTGATACTTAATCGCTTACTTTTGTAATTCTCAGTTATAAACAAGCATTTATTGAAAGTTAATTATGTTTATAAAAAGACAAACATAGTAGATCATCCCTAAATGCAATCTATGTTTCTAACAAATTTCATGTTTCATTTGTGACTTAGGTTTCTTACATTCAAAAGAAAACATTTCAGGTGTGTAATGTGATTATCAAATAATAATCATTAAGGCTTATGTTTTTTTTTTCTTGACAACTAATACAATGTTAACTAGATAATATGTTTACACGATTATTTTTTGTTTAAGTTTGAATTCTTTAGTATTAGTTGACATTGACGTCTATACAAGATTAACTCACTCGATTTTGTTTTTTAATGCTACTACAAACACGCATAAACTTTTTCCACTCTCACGTTTCCATAAATAAATACACACAAAATTGACGATATCATAAATCGTCAACGCTATACGAGTGTAATTACGTTTGTTCCGTATTTATTGTACATGAAAAAAAATATACGTATATAAAGTTTTTTAAAAAATGAACCATTACAATTTTCAACCAAATTAAATATCAACCTCACACATTAAAGTCTCTTTATGTAAAGCACTTTTTACCCATTACACCAAAACACCCCTCACTAATACAAAAGTGATGTTATGGAGTAAAAGTAATGTCATGGGTCCACATATATCCCAATAAAACACACACACACACACACACACACACACAAAATGATGGCGTGAGCTTGTTATTACCAGCCGAGAGACGATCCATGAGGTCCGGTATGGTTTGTGGCAGTATGAAGAAGGTTCAGGAAGAAGGGATCCTGACAACCATTATTACAACCATAAAACGCTAGCTATAAGAGTGCAGGTGAGGGAGTGACCAACAACACGTTATTCATCTGTCACCTCATCACTTTTCCAATAACACACCAATAACTAAAATAGATTCTCAAAAAAAAGAAAAAAAGTACTAATTGGTGCAATGCCTAAATGCCGAATAACTGACGAACAACGGGACGAATGGTGCAGTATGACGCACCATTCGTCCGTTTTTGTTTTGTGCATATGGCAGACGAACACCATCCCTCACCGAGCTCTCTAATATTCAAACCCACGAAACTCTATGTAGCTGTACTAATCAAGTATACGTAGTTCAAAAACATTTTACATGGGTCGACCACTATACAAGACAATTTTCGATTTTAATAGAATTATGTTCGTCACTCATGTACAACTTGAACCTAATAGTAGTCAAAATTTATCTACATGTCTTCTCCAAATTATCAAAGGTAGATCATCCCTAAATGCATTCTATGTTTCTACAAAATTTCATGTTTCATTTTTGGTTTACTACATTCAAAAGAAAACATTTCAGGTGAGTAATGTGATTATCAAATAAAATCATTAATGCTTGTGTTTTTTTTCTTGACAACTAATACAATGTTAACTTGATAATATGTTCACACGATTATTTTGGTTTAAGTTTGAATTCTTTTGTGTTAGTTGACAATACTTGACATTGACGTCTATACAAGATTAACTCACTCGATTTTGTTTTTTAATGCTACTACAAACACGCATAACCTTTTTCCACTCATAAATACACACAAAATTGACGATATTATAAATCGTCAACGCTATACGAGTGTAATTCCGTCCATTCCATATTTATTGTACATGAAATATATATATATATATATATATATATATATATATATATATATATATATATATATATATATATATATATATATATATATATATATATATATATATATATATATATATATATATATATATATATATATAGGTTTGGGTTAAAATAAAAAGTGTGTTATAATAAAAAGTGTAGAAAGGGATAAGAGCCCGCCACCTGTCCCCTCCCCACCCCTTTTTTTATTATAACTGTGAGGGGTTATTTCGTCATTTAACCATTAGGGGTATATATACTCTTTTTATTCATTTATTCTCTTTTTCATTCATTTTCTTCAATTGTCTCTCACCAGATACGTCATTCATCTTGTTCGATCCAAAACCCAGTTTCGTACCACCGTGCCTCTCCACCAATTGTTTCACCACAGTTCCTACCACCATTCACAACTTTATTTACCACCGTTAAAATCTGTAGCGTTACGACGTTCAATCGGTGACAACTGATTTTGAAATGCCAATTGACTCATCAAATAGTAGTGAGTATGCGTCATCGTCGAATAATGGCAGTTCATCATCAACGAATTGTTGTTTGATAGTAAGATCTTAATCTGTTATTTTTTTTAAACTTTTTTTCAATTTACTTTAAGTTAACTCAAATATTTAATTGTAATTAGTATTGTTTATCTTATGATTTTGTATGTTTGATCTGGAACCAAATGTAAAAAAATAGATACAAAACTTGTTTAGGAAAGTTGCATACAAGGTGTTTGATAAAATGTCTCAATAGGCCTTATAACTGTGATGCGTTAAATTTACATTGTGATGCACTAATTTAACACTGTGTTTCATCAGTTGTAATTTTACACTGTGATGCAGCTATTCTTAAATGCTGATGCAGTATGTGTTTGTTTATCGCAAATATAGATCTAAAATTTATTTTTGCTTATGTTATGAATAGAAAATGTTTTTATGTGTAAATGTATGTATGATGCGGTTGTTCTAAAACTTTGGTGTAATAGGTGTTTATTGTTATCGTATTTAGTTGTCTTTGATATTATTTGTAGATATGTGATATTCGTTGTTGTTTGTTGTTTTTGTTTATTTATTGATGCACTTGATTTAAAATATTGATGCGGTAGGTGTATAATGTTCCATCAGGATATGCATACTTTAGTTTTGTGTGTCTTATAGTGTTTCCTTAAGTTTTGTTATGATGTGCTTGATATAACATAGTGATGCAGTTGATTTTTACATTAATGCAGTAGGTGTATAATGTTTTATTTGGATATGCATAGTTTAGTTTTGTTCCACCCTATGTAGGTAGAGGATCGTATAAAGACTTTTAAAATATATACGACATGTGTTTAGGAAAGTTGCACACAATGTGTTTGTTAAATTGTGTCTGTTAGGTTTTATAATTTTGATGAACTAATTTTACAATGTGACACATCAACTACTATGCTTTCATTGTTTTGGTAATTTTTCAGTGGAAAAATGCTTGTATATGTCATGCAGCGGTTCTGAAACGCGGATGCATTAGGTGTTTGCTTGTGGCAAATGTTGATCTAATAGCTTTTTTTTAGTTGGATAAAATGTCTTATAAGATTTTATAATTGTGATGCACAAATTTAATGCTATGATGCACCAACTGTTCATGATATACTTGTTGAATTATTCAATACACCGATTTCATTGATTTGTTAATGTTCTGTGATTATGTATGAGTTAAAGGATTTGTTAAGGCTTAAACAATATAGTAATTTGATTTATGAACTCTAGCTTTGTTATTGCATCAATTTGTTAATATTGTTTCACTAAATTCGTGTTTTATTGATCGTTTAAGTTGCTTATTTTAAATTTGATGCAGCAGGTAATCAAATCTGTTGAAAATTGTTTGGATGTACATATTTATGGATGTGATCTCTATTTCATTTAGCAGCAGCAAACTAGCATATATAGATGACTAGGGAGGCGGACTCGACAACGGGTCAAAATTTGGCATTCGTGTGAAAAAGAAGGGCATAATTTCAAGACATGTTCATTGAAATTTCCACCATCGAAGAAAAGCAAGCAACTAGTAGAGGCGATAAAAGCTGGGCTTAGAGGATCTACTCGTAAATGAGCATGATTTCAATATATATTTTTTAATTTGGAATAAGTAATGTGTATATATTAAAGTATTTTACAAGACATGTTTTTTTGTTGTAAGACGCATATCATTTATTATCAAACATCAATAGAATATTATCTTATTGTTTCTCAAAAATATACTCTAGTATCTTTCTTTTCATGCATAATAGTTACTGCATCATGTTATTTTTTAGTTTATATGATTTAGTAAAATAAACATTGTAATGCAGTAAAGTATTATTGTGATGGAGCAACATGGTAATATTAAGAAGCAGCAATATGTATAACACTGTGATGTAGTAAATTAACATTGTGATGCAGTAGAGTAATACAGTGATGCAGTAAAATACCATTGAATTCAACAGTAAGATAACATTGTGATGGAGTAAGGCGATAACATTCTGATGCGGTAGAACAATATTGTGATCCAGTATAATTTTAAAATATTTATAACAATGTGATGTTGTAAATTGATACATTGTGATTCAGCAAATTTACATCATTCTGATGCACTTGATATACACATTATGATGCACCAGTTGTATACACTATGATGCATCAATTGTATACACTGTGATGCACTAGTATTTTCAGTCAAACATAGTTTATTATTTAGTGCATCTGTATTCATTCAGATATCAACAATAATCAAAGTAAATAATATTAAACAAACACTGACATCATTAAGATGTACAATACTTAGTATTAAACATTCACTAATCCAAAGTATCATCCAATAGAATTTAATCATTGGTTTTTAATGATCTACAAGTATCATCCGAGAATCCTTGTTACGCGTTCAATAATCCTTTCTACCATTCCGTCTTTCAATATGAGTGTATCATTTGGTATTAGAGGATTGAAAACTACTGTTTGTCTCTTGTTATATGCCTCTGCGCTTGCCTTGTACTTTGCTCGCAACATATGAATTTGTCCTCCTGCGCCTTCTTTCTTTAACNGGTTTGGGGAGGTTATAAAGGGTTAATAGTTAGTGGAAAATACGTGTGGACTAGTTTGGATGAGTTGGAAAGACAAGGTGGCAAAATATATGTGAGTTGGCATAGGTAACTTGTTCTCAGCCGGTAAGAAACCATAAAAGTGATCTTATTGCAACAAACATAAATGTCGACTGACAAAATTAATCAAACCCGTAAACAATGGTAACCTCTTTGTTACAAAAAAAAGTTAAGTAACGTAAATCAAATTTTGGGGAAACTTTAGTAACATCTTTGAGTAATTACCCCCTAACTATATGTATAATTCTACAAAAAGTAAGTTTCTTTAGTATACAAGTTTCTTTTGACCGACAAACCAATAAAAAAAATGTCAAAAAAGTAAGCTCTTAAATCATAAACTCTATAGATTCAGATTTAACTTCAAATTTACACTTACACAACTTGAGGCTTTATCATCTCTTTTTATTTAAGCACTTTTACTTGCTGTGGCTTAGACGGTAAAATCTCTTGTTTTGGCCTTAATTTGTTGTCAAACATTTTCGCTAATATATGTAATGGCGCACGTAAAGGTCTCATCTTGTACAAATGAACCCTTAATATGTGCGACTAAGGGCCTGTTTGTTTAGTTTTACATTAAGTCATGTTAAATTAAAGTGTCTGTCTGGATATATGTTGTCTGTTTGTAGATGAATAAATGGTTGTTTGTTTTATGTGCTGAATAAACTGTCTGAATTAAAAAAATTATTGTTATACCCTTTTTATTTGAAATAAATGTTGATTAGAGGTTAAGAAGTGAAAGGGTAAATATGTAAAAGTAATATAAAAGTGATGACTTAATATTGAGACAATCCCATGGCTTTTCCTAGAAGGTCATCCATTTAAATTAAGCACCAAACAAACACTCAATTAATGACTTAATAAATTTACCTATTTATGAATTAAGACTCTATAAGTCATTATATAAATATACTAAAACCCAAAATATGCTCCTGTTCCAATAGGTCATTAAAAATGTTATTAAGGTGTAATTAACCTCCAAAATGTGGCCCATATTTGACTGGTACAAAATACTTCAGTATATAGTACACACTTTTCTTTTAGCTATTGGAGGATGTACAAGGAAGAACTATTCATTCGTGCTAATTACACTTTTATCAACTGTTCCAACAGTAAAACCTTTTTGGAACCGACTTACATACCACATGTTGTCTACATAAGGCTGTAAAANTCCAAAATGTGGCCCATATTTGACTGGTACAAAATACTTCAGTATATAGTACACACTTTTCTTTTAGCTATTGGAGGATGTACAAGGAAGAACTATTCATTCGTGCTAATTACACTTTTATCAACTGTTCCAACAGTAAAACCTTTTTGGAACCGACTTACATACCACATGTTGTCTACATAAGGATGTAAAAAAAAAAAAAAAAAAAAAAAAAAAAAAAAAAAAAAAAAAAAATAAAAAAAAAAAAAAAAAAAAAAAAAAAAAAAAAAAAAAAAAAAAAAGGTCTTGGTAGAAATCCAGAAAATTCCAAATAGCCTCTTTCCATACCTGCAAGTTCATCACCTACAACTGCCCATGGTTTTCTTTCCTTGATCTAATACCAGAACCTTCCATTCCATAGTTTGTCTCCTTTCGTCTAAGGTATTGTAAAGCAGGAAGAAACAAATATACAGAATCTTTGCTTTCGAAAGGTACTTTAGCCATAGTTGAGTTCAATCTCATTATCAAAACTTTATAAAAATCATATCTTTTTATTCTTTACAGTGGATGTGAAAGCAGCTCAATCATTACAAGTAAGTGATTATTTCAATTGGTTTTATTTTTAATTTTTATGCTTTTCAGCAATTCTTCATGTCAAAAAGGAGTTACAGGTTAATGGGAGAAAGGGCCTTTTTTTGTAGAAAGGGAAGATAAATATGTTGTGCTTTGAAGATGGTGTTGAGTTTATGAAGATATTGAAGGCGTGATACCTACGTGTTTGATAAAAGTATTGAGACAATAAGAATTGTGGTAAGTTTGTTTTGGTCAAGTTTAAACAAGTTTTTTCAGGTTTCGTTGATTTTGTTGAATATTTTTGGGTATTTATGGATTAATCGACCCACTTTTTCTCTTAATTGTTGCAGGTGTCAAGGTTTTATCCAACCACGTAAGATGAAAGGTTAACTCAATAAGTAAGAAATTAATTAACCATTTTCATTGAAAATTTTTCAGTTTTCAATCAAAACCCTGAGAATAACTATCTCTGTTTTTATTTGATTTGATTTAATAGGTATGAGTTGATTTGAGCTTGGAAAACTGTTCTTGAAGGGTCTGCTCCCAAAACTAGAGATGAAAGATGCAAGGTTAGTTTTATTTATATATATTTGATGTTAATGTTTTTACTATTAAGATTTAATTATTGCGTTTAAAGGTGTCAAATTATTTGTTATTTGTTATTCATTTGATTGCTAAATTATGTTGGATGTTTGGATTACCTTATTTCACCGACTTATGATACTGCATTGGTGAAATGAATCATTGGCAGGCGAGACTGCAGCGGTGAAAGTGTAGTGGTGGAAGAAGAAACTGTAGTAATGAAAGTGGAGGAGGAGGCAGAAGAAGGTTAGCTAAGGAATAAGAATTCCTATCCAACTCTCCGTAAGCTCTATGATTTGGCATCTCACATAATCTTCCAGTTCTTTATCTTATTATTGTTATAATGTTATTTATAGCTACTTTTTTCATCTTTTCAGTTACATGGGAGAAGGACACTTAAGGGATTTAGTTCAAACCTCAAACAAAACACTACACCGAGGAATTTTTGTTTATGATAAATAGTCCTTGACCCATTCTTCAACTCTTCTCACTTTACTCTTAGACAGTCGATACCCATTACATTATGGGTCTCCTTGGCTTCCTTGGCTTCAGTTGCTATCCTGCTGATTGCAGCTTGCCCTGCTGGTCATTGCAACTTTCCACTGCCGATCAAGTATTTGGTAGCTTTGTGTGATAATCGAAGGCCATGACAGTGCCAATATTTGATGCCATTATCGTTTGCAGAAACAACCTAGAGATCACCATCTTTATTAAAACAGATATGTGGTCTTCACCATCCTTATTAAGTCGGTTTGTACAAAATAATTTGGCCTTTGTATCATTTTAACAGATTTTTAATGTAGCGAAGTTGTCTATTTGCTCATTTGAACTGAAGTAAATTATGTATTTGTGTGTGTGAAATTTTTTATGGTAGATTATGTTTGATGCAGACAAGTGGACTGCCAATATCTTAAACAAGAAAGACTCATCGATTACAGTTTTTTAGGCGGTATTTGCATTCAAAGCATCCAGTACGTATTAGCTGATGAAGGCGCTTACCAATGAGCCGACAACTGATAGCTGTTGGTCACGAATACTAGAGAAAAACTCCAATACTTCTATAATTTGTGGTGGCTTATCAATTGGAGGTAAGTGGTTTCATAAGTCTCAGTTTTACTCAATCAGGTAGATGTTCATTTTCGCTAGAGAAAATGAAACAATAAATTAGTACATCGTATCTACATGAAATAATATTTACACGAAATGTACTTGCCTGTTAATTATGAGGGTGTTTGGCTCAACTCAAATGCATACCGTATTATAAGTGCTATAGACCACTCTTTTTTCCCAAAAACTTTTTAGCTTTTCTAAATAAAATACGTTCTCTTAAAGAAGCCAAGACGGATAATTTTTGCAGGTATTATATATGGGTTGAGCTTATAACCTAAAGAAGTGTAAACGCTTTTGCATAAGCTAACCCAACACCCCCTACAACATGCTCTTGACACCCATTTGAGTTGATTAAATCTCCACTTGCAGGTGAAAGTCCGTGACATCTTTGGTATTTGCTAAGGCCGAATGAGTTTGGTACCACTTATCAGTTTGGTATAGTTAGCTTATGAAAAGTGACCTTCGTAAAGCTTCCTGACCGCTATCCACTTAAAGTTAGACATCCTCTGATACTAGAAGTTGGGTTTATGGAGATGACGATCCAAACGAAACGAGCGGTTGCGAGCCGAGGGGAAAGAGCGACTGCACCATGCTCAGGATCCTCATACTTCTTGCATACCGCCTTCAACAGGGACGGAGCCAGGAACAAATATTACCGGGTGCACAATTTTTTTTTAACTGTAGTATAATAGAGTTTAAGATGCTAACTAAATAAGAATAAAAACACATTTCGATGGACCGGGGTCATTTAAGCTACACTGTATGTGACATTCCAGGTTGCTTTCTTCAATAATATGAGATTGTCATTTCAGTAATTTTTTTTTTTTTTTTTTTTTTTTTTTTTTTTAATTCAAATTACGTCACATTCCAAATCATTGAATTTAGACCAGATTGTTTTACCACTTTGACCTGAACCTGTTTGACGCTTTACCAAAGCAACTCATTTTAAGACCTATACCATATATCTATTATTTGTGTATCATTGAAATAGTACTGTCTTATACTTTAGTACTCATTATTAGTGAAACAACAAACAAAAGTATCTGAAGTTACTTACAGATTAAACAACTTTTGTTTGATGTTTTTTACAGCTTTTGTGTGCGGTTTTTTACAGCTTTTGGATTCTTTTCTACAACATAGATTGGTACAGAGATGTTGGAAATTTTTGAACAGCTAATATATGGTTGTTATACCTTGGAAAAAAAAGTAGTAACGTTGCAATTTACGCTTTTGAAGGCATTCGTTCATTTATGTCTTCTCATTTAGTCGAGTATTTGGAGAACTTTCGGCATCTTTAAAGTATCATTTTTGACTTTTCGCTTTTACAGTTTTTTTTTTTTTTTTTTTTTTTTTTTTTTTTTTTTTTTTTTTTTTTTTTTTTTTTTTTTTTTTTTTTTTATGAGTTAGTTTTTTTCCATCCTCAGAAGGCAAGGGAGCACATGGTTCTAAAGAGGCGAAACAAGAGAAGAATGGTGTATATGGGAAAGTGAAGTTAGTTTCGGAAAGGTAGGTATTTCACATGGTTTCCTGTTTCACTAGATCGTGCGAATAAAAAACTTGAAGGCTGAAACGTGCCACAAAGAAATGTTCAGTAACTATCTTCTTGAGTTGCGGTCTGTGGTACCAAAGATCGGAAAAAAATAGCGTATATAACTTTGAATGCAGCTTGCGACCTGAGGTTTGAAGATCAGCGAAGATATTTTCTTTTTAGCTAGAAAAGTGTAGTAAGTTATGACTGAATAAGATTAGAAATTGACGGGAAGCGTTAACTGTGTACATGAAAGGTATAATAGAGAAGGTTCATAATGTAGTTACGAAGAAAAAAATGTTAGTGATTTAGGAATAAACAACCACTGTTGTCAACGGAATCCTTTATTATTGGTATTGATTCAATATTTTTAGAGATGTAATGTCTTAAATCTATTAGGTTTAGCTTCAATAGTTTTGAATGTGTAGAAATTACTAAGTTTATAATACATCAACTTATGATAATGTCTTTTGAAATCATCTGTTTCATACAAACGGCCTTCATAAGATGTCTTAATTAACAATTGCATCTAAAAAAGCATCGACACAACGTCCCCGCAGCAACGCGCGGGTTACCCCGCTCGTTATCAAACACTACCTAAATATATTAAATAACTAAAGGAAATAGTTTGTATCGATGTTCATGCTTGAAGCATCAGTTTCCAAGTAGATTCTTGACGTTAGTTATTTGGGAAATTGTTATAAGACAAGAGTTAATGATTTCTATGAATAATTAGCAACGATATTTACAATGCTATAATTTACATCCGAGTTTGTCTTAAACTATGGATTTATATATTTGTGGTAGTGTATTTTGGAAAAGAGTCCCATTCTTTAGTCATAAACAAAGTCACAAAGGGATATAAATCTAATTGCAACTACTTTACGATAAAAACAACTCTACACTTTGTTACCAAGTTATTAGACGGTTCTTTTTGGTATTGCGAACGAGTTTCATAAATTCAGTGGCTAACCTGCCAACCGGCACTAAATATGAGCTTCATTTGATAAGATTAAAAAGATTTGTAGCACAATTTTATATGACAATGTGCATTTTTTAAAAATTGATATTTTTACACTTTTTTAGGGCCCGTTTGGTTGATGACTTTTGCCATTGGATTTAGGGATCAATCTCAAACTTGGTTGTTTGGTATAAATCTGTGGGACCCATTATTGGGAATGAGTTCTAAAAATATGTTATTTATAAATCCTAGCCACTATGGCTACTTTTATAAGTATTGTATTTATAATTGGGTCCACATTTAACATCCACCAATTATATTTCATTTATTTTTTCATTTGTTATAATAAAGCTTATTATATGTATTTAAAAATAAATAATATACAAATTTAATTTATAATATATTTTTAAATATTATTTTCTATTTCCTACATCAAATCAAAATCAAAATCCTAATCCAAATTTAAATCCAAATTCAAATCAAAATCCTAAACCCATCTACAAACCAAACAGGCCCTTACATTATGCGAGTTCAGTTCATGAGATTCACGGGGTCTGCTCTTACCTCTAGGAGATAGTGTTAGCCCTTTAATGTGACATAAAATAATGTTGTTATAATTTCGTATTTTATCATAACTTTCATCTACTAATCAAGTCAAATTACTCTTAAATGGGTCATGATTTAATTTCACCTCTCTTCAGTTAGTAATAAACAACTGAACATTACTTAAGGCTAGTCTTTGATGAATTGTCAGCTAACACTTATGAATGAACGAAATTGTGATTTCTCTGCCGATTTAAAGGTATTACATACAAGAAACAGTAACAAAACATGTTTAAAGCCTTATAATGAGCAACAAAAAATCAAGTGGTATTAAAGCATTTGCAAGTCTTTTTTAACACGAATGCTTATATTAAAGCATACAAATTGCAGGGAATTTTTTATCATTACCTTTTTCACTATTAAGATGTTATCTTAAAAAAATTTACACAACTTTTTTCATCACAAATAGTTTTTACACTGTTATTCCATAGATTCTTAGTTATAAGTGTCTCGTTTGGTGTATAAAACTCTAAGATACCAAGGCCTTTAGATTCTAGTTGTATATGAGTGGCATATCAACAGGGTCGTCTCATCGATTTGGGGGGCCCGGTGAAAAATCACAAATGAGGCCCCCATAATCCAAGTCTTTCACTCTTTTTGTATGTGATCCAAAGTTTGTCTTTCACTCTCCCGATCAAACATAACGACAATCTCCTCGAGATGCTCGACTCTAAGCTATAGAGCAGCCTTTCTAGTCTCTGACTTCACTAACCAATCCCAAACCAAAACAAACCACTCCCAAACCATAGACATCTGATGACCCAACTGAACAACCCGCTCCTGGTTCTGCCCCTGACATACCTCTAAACCATGATAAGATACATCAATACTGTGGAAAACTAGAAGGGGGGTTGAATAGTTTACCGCTTTTTAATTTAATTATCTTTTACAAATTACCCATTTTAGTTAAAGATATATTGTGACGTTTTGCTTTATTATATGAATGGAAATACTTTGAAGAACTCAAAGATAATATATAATCACAACACAATATATATGTAAAGCATGTAAGTAAAGAGATAGAACGATCAAACCACAACACGATTGTTTATCGTGGTTCGGCTACAAGGACCTCACTTGTCCTTGCCCTACGTCCACGCCCCGAGTGTCCAACTCGAGAGTTTCAAGCACTATCAACAAACTCCTTCTCGGTGGAGAAACCTTTCACACGTCGCTTACACTTTATCCGGTACTAAGCTAAATACCGAGTTCTAGTTCGAGGTAGAACCAACCTAACGTCGCCTAATTCCTTTTACCGACACAAGGCTAGATGTCGAGTTCTTTTCCAAGGGTACAACCACTCCCGTTAGTTCTTTTACAAGGGTACAACAACTCCCGACTCACTAAGTATTTTGAGGCCTAAAATACTAACCGATCACTTAACACAATACATATGAAGTATAAACTACCAAAGCTTATACTAAGCTAAGTTAACAAGTCTTGCAACTTCGTGTTGAAACTTGTAACTTCTTGATTGACCTTGTGAACTTCTTGCTACATAAGAGAATCACACAAGTCAAATGTTACTTTGTTAGTTGAGAGAGAAATGTGAAATATATGTCCTAAAGTGATAAGGATTTTCTTGCAAGTTGACTTGTATTTATACTAAACAAGATATCAACTCTGGCGGACCCGGCGGAACCTTCACAAGGGTTCCGCCCGTTGAACTCGAGGGTTCCGCCAGGTCTGATGAACTCCAACCTTGCACACAAAGTAAAATCCCTACAAAACAATGTCAAGTCACATCACATAGGTATGCATTGACTCCATGAAGAGTTCTTCCATGCAATCATCAATGCCAAAGAGAGTCAAACACACAATGCACTTAAATCATGTATTGATGAGATGTGACATAAAATGATGACACAAATATGATGGCAAGACTTATTACACACAATGTAACTAATGAAGATGCATGAACTACTTAAACATGATGTGACACAACACATTCAAATCATGCAAGACTCTATACACACAATGTCATGCTAGCTAATCATAACTAAGTATGAGATAAGTCAAACACACAATTCTTTCCTTAATTGCATATTGACAAGAACTAGTTATGAGCATGATGTGATAGGACAACCTAGATATATGTTAGGATGACATTTAGAGTTCAAGCTATGCAATGTCATTGTTAAGTTAATGCTAACATGAATGCTTTCCTAAGTGTGCAAGCAAGATGACATTTATGTGCAACTCTTATTAAAGAAGCATAAGCAAGACTATACATAGCACATGCATACTTGAATGCTTGATGTGACAACTCTAATCAAGTCAAGTCATATCAACTTAAAGGCTAGACTTCATCCTAACACATAGCACATGCAAGACTTCAATACTTGATGTGACAACACTTATTAAAAGACCTAAGTCACATCAATTTAGCTATGCATTGATTCATGTCAAGTTAAACATAAAATATATTCATGAATGAATATTTCTAAAGCTTTCATTTAAACAATATAAAACAAGTTCATGTTTAAATAGAAATGCAAAGCTTAGTTATATAAGACTTAGAAACTAAAGTGATGTTTTATTACAAGCTAAAGTTTGTACTTTGTCATTAACAAAACTTAGCAAAGATCGTTAAAATATAAATAACGTTTTTAGGCGATATTTGTATTAACAATCTCCCCCTTTTTGTTGATGACAAAACTTAAACTTTATTTGTAAGTAAAACATAAGTTCTAGTATTAAGTCTTATAAAGTTTTATATAAACTTATTTTGACGCAAAAGACCACATAGCATGCAAAGGCAAGTTGCGCAAATTATGCAAAGAATGCAACCAAGTTTATATATTTTCTCCCCCTTTTTGTCGAAACAAAAAGGTGAGTCGTGTAGCGGAACACATGCTCCCCCTTGATCGATACTCCCCCTAAATGGAGTACCAATAGGGAATCATGGATTTTGAGCCTACAAACAAAAATGGTTAGTTTCCGCAACATAGTTATAGCAAGACATGATTTGAGATTATGCAATCTCTCATGCTCCCCCTTGATCAATACTCCCCATTGCTAGGGTACCAACGTATATGTTTCAAGGATAAGAATGCTACAAAAAGGAAAAGGTTAGTGTCCGATTATACTAAAGAAGAGTCGCTTAGCGGATAATATTTCATTTCATGTAAAATGAGTTACAAGGACCCAAGAAATGAAAAACACACATCCTACTTCTAAAAACAAAAGACGAGAAATGACAAAGAAACTTGAAA
>LBNU01015978.1:0-12587 GCA_014162995.1 Artemisia annua
CATTGATACGAATGATATGTTAAAAGCACGTGAGGAGCACGTGTGAAGACTTATACCAGCACACGTGAGGAGCACGTGTGAAGTCCCTCAACAGACTTAACAGTCTTTGGCGCCTAATTCACTCTCTTTAAATAGTTATCTTCATTTCTCATTTGAGATCATTTTTGTAACAGAAATTCCCTCTCTTGTAATCTTTCCCCTTTCATGTAACAAACTCTCTATTAGTTACTTTTTAATCCAATTTCGAATACATTCTTCTTCATTGTGTTCCTGGTTGTTTTACTAGTTTAATCTTCGAGTTAAATCCTCATATCTTTACATTTTATCACGTATCAGATTCCCTTACCATCAGAATACTGAACGTCATTTTTACAAATGAAAGACGGTCCCAATCAAGGCGGTCGTCTGGAGTTCCACCCACAAAGATTGACCAAATGCCTCTTTCCTCTTGCTTCTCGGTTGTCCTATGGTTTATTACAATATCCGCAACCGCTTTGATCAAGTTAGAATCATGGGTTTTGTAGGTTAATCCACATAGGTAGAATAAGTTTTTAAGTGTGTTATCGAGTTATTTAATTAAAGAAAAGGAAAGGAAAGTGAAAATTTAAAGAAAAGGAAAATAAAGTGAAAATGTTTACTCTCACATTTTGTTCTCGAGTTTTATCATTAAAAAAAAAGGAAGTAAAGTGGGAGTAAATATAGTATGATTTTGGTGATTTTGGAAGTAAAGTGTTTCCTCCCAAAAATGAGAGAAAAGTGTTTACTCCCACTTTACTTCCATTTTCTTTAATGATAAAACTCGAGAAGACACCGTTTATGTAAGTATAGAATCCTCTCATGTTCAATTTGATCAAGTTAGGTTAATCGTTGGAGGAAGTTTTTGTCAAAGGAAGTTTAATTTTGATTAAAATAAAATGTAGGTCTCACAATAAATGACTTTTTATTTTCACTCACAAACAATTGAACTTCAATTTATACATAAAAAGATCTTTTGAACATGAGATATGAGTTAAGGTGTAAATGTGATTTATTACAACTTGTATAATAACCAAGAAAATTTTATATAAGTGCATAACATCACACATTTTAGGGTACTGGCAATGGTGCGGCATCACCTTCGGTTTGCAGCCATGCCGAGCGGCAACACCGCCGCCACTGCTGCGGCATGGCTGCGGTTTGCTTCCTTGCGGTGAATTTTGCCGAGCCGGTATGAAGGAATGTATGTAGGAATATGACCTTTGTCCCATTAAATGAATTACGGAGTAACAATTAGTTGAGGTATGGTGAATCATGGTTGACACTAAAAAAGTAAGGTGAGGTATGATTGAGGTATGACATGAGGTGGAATGATATTATTGGTGGGTGGTGAGGTATGGGGGTTTGGTTGAATCATGATTCACACCACCCTTATAAACTTACATTTAAAAGTTTACTTTCATTTTTAATTACAACTATCACTTTTAATTATAAGAAAATGTTCTATAAAATCAACTAGGCATAAATATCAAAATGGGAATAATACTTACTATGAAATAAGCCAAAACAATTCTGGAAATGCTCAAATGTGTTTTTGGTTCTAAAACACAATCATACTATTTTTAGCTTATGAACAAAATACTTATGGAAAGGATTTTACCCACTTTGGTCCAACACTTTTTAAACATCACAAAAATAGAAAAAATTCAAGCCAAATCGGATTCTCCTTGCTCACTATGTTTCGGATTTTTTACTTTTACAGAGTCGCGAACCCACGGCTCCCTACATTTACATACATTCTTTGATCATTATCTTGTTCAAATACCCACTCAAGTGATCTTCACTAACCATCATTTTCTAGCAAGAGAAGAACAAAAGAAGACTTCGAAGTTCTACCTGTTGTATTTTTTAGTTTCTTGTATTTACAAGATTGTTGTATTATTGTATTTCACTATCATATATCAAAGTTCATAACCAAACACTATACATCAAATTAAAGAGATCGGTTAGTATTTTATGCCTTAAAATACATTAAGAGAAAGGTTGGTTCTACCTTGATAAGAACTCGATATTTAGCTTAGTATCGGTAAATCGTTGTAAGGTTTTCTCCGCTGAGAAGGGAGCTTGTTGACATAATAAAGGATACTCTCAAGTTGGATACTCGGGGAATGGAGTAGGGCGAGGAAGGAAGCTTCGTTACCGAACCACTATAAATACTCATGTCTTGGTTTGCTCTTTTCATTATTTACTTATTGTCATGCATTTATTTAAATATATGTTCACGTTAAGTTTTCGAAACTATAAATTTAAAACGGTAAAGCTATTCATCTCATTCTAGTTTTCCACGCTATTAAACCTTACTCAAGTTGAAATAAACACCCACTTCAACTTAAACAACAAGTATTAATCAACCAGATAAAACAAAACCAATGGCATACCAAATTAAGAAGATAGCTTTTGAGAATTTATTTCGTTTCTGAACCAGATGGGACAACCAAGTTTTTAATAAGCATATAGCATTGGTAAATCATCTTTATCCTATTACTGCATAAGGATCACATGTAGACCGCTTACATCTTTGAGGGTTTAGGAAATATGTCAGGTGTGAACTTTTGGGCGGCACTCAAACTGCCCTTCACCTTCATTTTACCCCTGTTGACAGATAAAACCGAGATTTTAGAATATAATCATTCACATCAGACGATGAGTGTCTGGATATTTATACCTCATGAAAGCAATTTGAGGATTCATTTTCCCGGTTGCAATCTTGAAGAAATCTTCATCTGTGAAAGAAAAGGTGGCGTCGGGTTTTCCTCCTTCATATTTGCCTGTATGAAAACACGAATTAGCTAAAGATATTCTGGTTCAGAAACATTTGAAATTATACAGGTATTAATTGTAATTTGAACTTTTCCTTGATGTGGGGTGGAAAGATAAAGCTTTTAGTTGAGCAAATACAAACTCAATTTGATGTCTAAAAGAAAAGTGTGCAATTTCAAGTGTTTTGAACCAACTTTTCAGCATTTGTTGCCACGAGTATGATCCCAAGAAATCATAGAAATGAACACCATTGTTTTCTTAGACTATTTAATTACATTATACTCTTAAAAAGTTATGCTAAAACGTATGCTCGATCTAACAGTCTGGCTTTGGTTTGTTGTTCTATGGAAGTCGGTCAAGCAGCTCCCAGCTTCCCATGTATAGTGCAGAAAACATATGCTCCGTCTAAACACTCAAAATTGGCTACGTGGAGTTAAAAACATAATAATCAAATAATGTTTCAAAATAGAATCCAAAACAAAAATCATATATAAACCCAAAAGTATATTCACCATCTAGAAATGCAAGAATCTCCCATGAAAGTACACTTATATTAACAAATTGCATCTATATATATGAAAGATAATTCAAGCAAGAGCTCAAGTGTCCCCAAATTAATTAAATATGGGATCGATCAAAATTTGGTTAGTAAGTACCAGACTAGGCCTCATAGTATCAAATGGACCAAAAACGAATATGTTGTCGCCTTATCAGCTCAAGTACGATCATAGATATATAACAGAGGCTCTAATTCAACATACTTCACAAATACTAAACGAACAAGTTATAAGAACTAATGCATACCTTTCGAAACCTCTCCTTTCTTCAAATCAACAACAAAAATCTCCTCATTGAATCCCATTTTCTGTCAACTCAACATAGTCACATATATGAATTCTGCAAAGCATGTATTTTAGTCAATAAAATGCAGTAACTAAATATTGCTTATATACATATATATACCTTAGGGGCAATATTGATTTGATAAACAAGCCCAATCTTTTCAATGAGAGCTTTGCCTGCATCAGTAGAGAAATGGGTCTTCATTTGATCCATCAAGGCAGCAGATTTCAGATCGGACGATGCCATTGACATTGGTAGTAATAAGCTCGAGATGGAAATTAAAGTAGAGAACGTTGAGTGAATGGAAAGAAAACATGATGTATGGGTTTCTACTTTCTAGTATATATATATGATTGAATGCAAATGTAGTGATTTAATAATATTTTAATTAACACAACAATTATTATATCATCTTTTGTTTGTATCTACTGGTTTTTGCATTGGGAAGTGTTCTATCCCATGCAAGACATATCAAATTATTATCAATCATTTACCAAACAAGTTCAGGGCCTAAACCATCATGACCCTGCCCAGCCCAATTTTACCTTTTAATTTCATTCATTCAATCCAATTTTAGAATAGCTCAATATATTCGTGTTCATCGGTTCGGTTCTCGGTTAATCGGTTTATTCGGTTCGGGTTGTTCGGGTAAAAAATTTTTTTGGGTCATAACCGAAAACCGAACCGAACCAAAAATATATATGACTGAACCGAACCGAGAACCGAACCGAAGTTCGGTTCGGTTATGGGTCAAAACCGAAAACCGAATTTGTACTTGAATTACACTATTTATATATATATTTTTAATTTAATTATATATATTTTTGGTAAAAAAATATTTCAAGCATAAAAAGTGTTTTTTATATTAGTATAAAATTTTAATGAACATTATATATATAAAATAATATAAATATATAAAAAAATATATATATTTATATANTGTTCATCGGTTCGGTTCTCGGTTAATCGGTTTATTCGGTTCGGGTTGTTCGGGTAAAAAATTTTTTTGGGTCATAACCGAAAACCGAACCGAACCAAAAATATATATGACTGAACCGAACCGAGAACCGAACCGAAGTTCGGTTCGGTTATGGGTCAAAACCGAAAACCGAATTTGTACTTGAATTACACTATTTATATATATATTTTTAATTTAATTATATATATTTTTGGTAAAAAAATATTTCAAGCATAAAAAGTGTTTTTTATATTAGTATAAAATTTTAATGAACATTATATATATAAAATAATATAAATATATAAAAAAATATATATATTTATATAAATTTGGTTTTTGGTTCGGTTTTCGGTTCAGATAGCTAAACCCATATCCAAATCGAAAACCGAATTTTTAATCGATTCGGTTCGGTTTTGATAAATTCGGTTCGGTTATAAGTTCGGTTCGGTTTTCGGTTTATTCGGTTTATTACCCGAACCATGAACACCCCTAGCTCAATATATCAACTAGATCCAACAGTCCGATAGACGGGCTAGCTCGATAAATTTGTTTCTGACATAAAATCACATGTATAAAACTACTGCTAGAAAGACACAATTAGATTAAATTTTTTTTTTTTTTTTTTAAAAAGAAAAGAAAAGAAAAAGCGCTTTCTTTTGAACGAAAACATGAAGTACACATGGAAATAAAGACAACACGACTATTGATCATTATTACATGTTTTAATCTATAACCGAAATAAGTTCAAGATTGATTAACCAAAAGTTTAATGATCGATTAACATACTATAAATGCTATCACGTATATGATATAACCAAATCTATCATTTAAAAGACATAATATGTCTTATGTACAGAATTGAAGATTAATGCTATTTTTTAAACGACAACGTTGACTATACTTAATGTATTACTCGTATAAGATAGTTTGCCCGTGAGCGATATCTCTCTCCAGATTGCTTGAAATCATTGTATTTCAAAACAATGGTAAAGACAAAAACAAACATATTAATGTGAAGATCCTTAAGGACATGCTTCATAGTTCAGTCTTGTAGTATCTCATCGACGATATTCTTTGGTTTTGTACATAACAATTTGCATAAGCAAAGTCGAATATTTCTTACAAAAGTAATGCTTTAAAGACTTTTTGACACTTAAGAGTAAATTACACCGATAGTCCCCAAATAGTACTGTCTGATTCGCGAATTTCGTCCCAAATTCTCAAAAATCGCAATGTTAGTCCCATCATTTTCTATTAATTGCGCGTGTGGTCCTTTTTTTGGTAACGCTCGTTTGTTTTTGACTTTTTTCGTTAGCTGCAAGGGCCTTTTCGTCATTTCTTGTCCAAACACCCCATTAATATCTTTTTTAACACTCTACATCAATGTTGCAAAAATCGTGAATCGGTAGTCGGGCGGTCGACCACCCTGCAGCGATTAATCGGTCAAGGCGGGATTAATCGCTGATTAATCGGATTGGCATTTCCTGCAAGTTTTGGGTATTTCTGGAGAGCAAACTAAAGATCGTAACTGATTCGAAGCCTACTATGTTTCCAAACCTCAATAAAATGCTCCAATTCTGATTATAAGGCCCATTGTACGTTATATGTGAAATAAATGATCCCCAAATTAAGTAGAATGCCTAAATTTTTATTTATTTAAAGTTGACCGATTCGGCCGATTTTTGGCCGCTTCGGCCGATTTTTGACCGATTCATCCGATTTTTGCCCGATTCGGCCGATTTTTGACTGATTAGTGGCCGATTTTTAGCCTTGGCCAATTTTTCCACCGATTTTCAAAAATGAACAAGGTGTATGGCCGATTACCGATTAATCGNATTCTGATTATAAGGCCCATTGTACGTTATATGTGAAATAAATGATCCCCAAATTAAGTAGAATGCCTAAATTTTTATTTATTTAAAGTTGACCGATTCGGCCGATTTTTGGCCGCTTCGGCCGATTTTTGACCGATTCATCCGATTTTTGCCCGATTCGGCCGATTTTTGACTGATTAGTGGCCGATTTTTAGCCTTGGCCAATTTTTCCACCGATTTTCAAAAATGAACAAGGTGTATGGCCGATTACCGATTAATCGGCTGATTCGGCCGATTTTTGCAAAATTGCTCTACATCATTAACCCCAACACCCATTTCCTCTACCTCACCTCTCTTCTTAAGCTCTAATCCTCATCACCACCGTCACCACCATACCCACCACCACTTCACCATGCCGCCACCACCACCATACCACACCGTCACCACCATACCCGCCACCAATTCACCAGAAACAATGTTTCTTGTGGATTATCAAAACTATATAATTTGTTCTTGTGAACTTGGACCTGTTAAGCTACTACGATTTCAATTCAATTTACAGTTTGGTATGTGGCTTTTGGATCTATTAACTAACAAATAGTTTTTTGAATTTTATATCTGCCGTAAATGATACGTAGAAGAAAACATAGGGACGTTGATGCATCTACGCTCAACTTTGCAGACTTTTTTGTAAAAGGGGAATGCTACATCCACATAAATAATCCACAAAAAGAATCAACACGCTGATGTGGCAGGATCTGATTGGTTTATTTTGGTATACATTCTCTCTCTTCTCTATGATTAGACCAATTAGCTCCTGCCACATCAGTGTGTTAATTCTTTTTGTGGATTATTTATGTGGATGTAGCGTTGCCCTTTGTAAAAATGGTGTCCTATACAAAACTCTTTGCAAACATGGGTTTCTTCTAATTTCTTTTGAATGCATAGGTCTTTTAATACAAATAAAATAAAAATGGACCCCACTGGATAAATTGGTTTTGTTTACATATTTCATTTGGAAAATGTTTGATGGGCCTAATAAGGGACCTAATCATGGACCTAATGCTTAAAATACTTGTACAGTGCATGCACTGTACAAGCATGCACTGTACAAGTATTTTAAGCATTAGGTCCATGATTAGGTCCCTTTATTAGGTCCCTTTATCAAGGCTCATTTCATTTAGTCCCTTTGTTTACTAAATAGTGTTTATTTACATCCATTTAGAATCTAATGATTTGTTTTAAGTATTTTATACGAGAATAAATGTTTTCCTTCCAATATTTGGATGTAAAACTGTATTTATACAATTAATTGTATTCACACGTAGTTATTTTAAAACACAATTTTTAATTACGTAAAACATATAATGTCACATTAATTTTTAAAATTAGCTCCACTACAAATAAATAGTCAAATCTACATATTTTTTTACTCCACACTTCTAAAAAGTGTATAAAATTTTATTAGTTTAGCAATACTTAATAATGTGTAAAATTGATTACATTTTTAAGTGTGACAAAAAATTGTAAACAATAAATTTTAATAAATTCACACTTTTAAGTAGAAAATTATAAGAAATTATCACACTTATATGTGTAGTCATTTGTAACAGTTAAATTCTCCAGCCTTCCTCAAATTTAAAAAAAACTTAGTATTACAATTAATTTTCGCACTTGGGAGTGTGGATATATTTTGGATTTCTTCACATTTTTAGGTGTGATTTATTTATTTGTTGATACAAATATAAGTGTGAAAAATATATTGTTTTTAAAAAAAATTTCATTGTTATTAATGTAACCAATTTCTAAACATTATTAAATGTTAATAATTTTTCAATTTTTCAAAAGTGTGAAAATAAAATTGTGTAAATTGGACTATTTTTTGTTGTGCGTAGATAATCTCTATTGATGATGATGATAATAATAATAATAATAATAATAATAATAATAATAATAATAATAATAATAATAATAATAATAATAATAATAATAATAATAATAATAATAATAATAATAATAATAATAATAATGAATTATGAATGAGATAATTCCATATATCTATTACTATTGAGATAATTTGTTCCAAAAAAAAGTTCAAACATATAAGTGTGAAAAAATCTAAAATATCTCCACTTTTTACAAATTAATAATAATAATAATAATAATAATAATAATAATAATAATAATAATAATAATAATAATAATAATAATAATAAATAAATAAATAAATAAATAAATAAATAAAATAAAAAATCACGCGTATAAATTTAGTCAATGTTTACATATTATTAAGTATTGATAAACTAATAAAAGTTTACACACGTTTTAAAAGTGTGGGAAAAAAAAGCGTAGATTTGACTATTTATTTGTAGTGGTGCTAACTTTAAAAATTAATGTGACATTATATGTTTTACGTAGTAAAATTTTAATTTTTAAAATAACTACATGTAAATACAATTAATTGTATAAATACTGTTTTACATCCAAGTACTGAAAGAACAATCATCTATTCTCGTATTTCATACGTAAAACAAATCATTATGAATATATTTAAAAGGCAGTTTTTGCGTGCTTTGGAATATTGTACGCAACAGTTGGATGAACAGTACCATGGCTACAGTATCATGGCTGCACCAGATTGTGCGGAACAGTTGTTATAGAAGAAATAGAAATTCCAGAACCGTCTTCTCCACTCCCTCCCACACACACCATTTCCGAAAAATCTCTCTTGAAGCTTCTTCTACCTAAAAAAACACTCAAAACACATACCTACCATTAATCTTGGTGTAAAACAATCGAAAAGCCTCTACAAATAATAAAGATCTCGGCAACCCAAATACACAATCATGTCTAAGTGGCTATTGGGGCTTATTGGATTCGAAGGGGAACTAATCAGATGGCATCGATTTGTAAGTAACGAAGTGTCAAAATGAATATCATGACAGTAGCTTTCGTAAGTTTACCCTTATTTTGTATATCGATTTTTTTTAATTCATTAAACTTAAATGTATTTATGTTGATTTGTTCTAAAGTAGTTGCAATTGTTGTTTTCCAAGTGGTGGGTTAGGGTTTGGTTGAAGTGGTGGTCCGTGGTGGTGGTGAAGGGACGAACTTTGGTTGCTAAGATGAGGGTGTCTCATGAGGATGAAGGGTTAACATATATTACGGGGGGAACCCAATCATTTCGTTTGAGCATTAGGCATTTACTAATAAGCTGATTTTCATATATATTTGATGTAGATGTTGCTAAAATAAGTTGTTTTGTGGTAAGTTGAATGATGCCTTTAATGTGTTTGTGGAAATGGTAACTGTGTAAGAACCAACAAACTTGAAAGTCAAACAATAAGTTGCTTAAAAAAACATTAGGTCTACGTTGTATCACTCTATGTTTACTAATCATTTGATTGTGATAATAGTGCAAGCATGTAAATTTGCATTTTTTTATGGAAGTGTCATAAAATGGATATATGATAGAGTCTAACCACTTTATTTAAATGTTCCTATTTGTTTGTGCAGGAACCATTTGTAGAGAGCATAGCCTTTCTTAACCATGAGTTGATTAACAATCAACAAGAAAGGTAATCTGGCTCGGTACTTTTTTTGGTTCAGTTTCATATCATTTTATGTTTTTTTGTATTATCTGAACTTTGAAAATGATGTTACAAATTTTATGGGTGCAGTTCAGATGATTGGATATTTTTGGGGGAAAAGGTTATGCACCTAATTGTTGATGCGTGGATAGAACGGATAAGAAGGTGTTTTGGAATTGTTTTTAAGTAGTTATCTGCCTCACATCCAACGGTAACGACCCCACTTGATATCATCTAACTGAGCCTCTCATCATCATCAACACACCGAGTCTGTTTGCAGCCATGGTGAGATTCAGATGGTTTCTATGACCCGATTCACGTTTACTAATCTAAGCCTTAAAAGTCGTTTAATCCGGCGTCGTTTACTAATCTGAGAAAGAACAATGGAGATAGTGTCAGAATCGGTTGATGTTTGTCGTTGAATGTGGACTGATCGATATGAAGAACATCAGCAGCAGCAACATTCGGACAACGTGATTGCACATAAAAATGTAAGTGATAGGCTGAGGTACGCATCGGTTCATGGTTTGGAGGCATAGGCGCCGCGCCATAGTCCAAGTGTATCTATACATAAGAATGCTTGAAAGGTGCGTGTTTTTAACTCAATTAGTATACAGTTCATGATTAACTGACCACTTGATCACTAGCATTATTTTAAAGAATTTGCTTTCTTAAAATTTATGTTTTTATGTGACTACAACATGGTGTCCAAAATGAGGATCTGTTGCATTTATATTAGCTGACATAAATGACAGTTTGGGCTACATTTTTTCTTAGAAATTTGCTCCTGTTGTAGGTATTAATGAAGGTCCCAAAAAAGGTTCTATTGCAGATTGGTCAAAAAGAGCGGAATAGGCGTAAATGGGAGGACAACAGAGAATGGCGATCGCATACTAAGTGCATGGTAAGCGTTCGCAGTTTTGAATGTTTTACATGCGCATTATAGTTATCTGTAACTATGGCCTCATTTGAGAGTTTATATGTTCCTCTAATGTCATTGATTTTAGTTACAAACTGATTTTAGGGGTTGTAAGGTTTGTCCATTATAGTTATGTGCTCTTGGGTGTTGCCAAACGTTTTATTTCGTGAGTTATAATTGTGTGCAGTTATAGGAAGGAGGAGAGATGTTGGTGGCAGAAGTTGTGCAATATGTGACAAGGGTTCCATGGAAAAGAAGTAGGAATGACATTGCTATGGCTGTTATTGAGATTAGTCAACATGAGTTAGTGAAAAATCAACCACAAGAGAATCAGGTTAAAGCGGCTGCAATGCTTTTTGGCATGTGTATCAGGTAATGCCGATTTATCCATCTAGACGTCAAGGTGTTAACCTCAATCATATATGTTTTTATGTATATATAACCGAGTTCGTGAGAATATGATTAATTTGGGGATTTACGGGGTGTTTAGATGTGCCTTTGTAACAAAACATGTTTAATAAAACTTTTTTTTTAGATGCGGTATTGTAGTTTAAAGTTTAGGAGTGTATTTAAAACACTCATATTATATATATGTTAAGGTACTAAACTGAAAAGAATGATACTAGATTCATGCAAACGTATATTAGATATAAAATATTGTTATTAGTTGTTGACTATTATTTTCATTTTTGGTTCCCAAACAAGGTTCGTTTCGATTATAAAGCATTCAACAATAAGAGCGGTTCTATACTGGGAAGCATGAATAACAAAGACAATGCCATCAAGGAAGATGAGGTAATGGGTATTGGGATTCAAATGGTGACGTTGCAGCAGCAAAAGTGAGACCACAAAGGCCGAACAAGGTTTAAGACACCTTTACACGTAACAACATTGACATTATCGACAAGACAATCCAGGGGCAACGCGCGGGCTACCACGCTCGTTAGATTGTAAATGGTAGTAAATAAACACTTTTAATAAACAAAGGGGCTAAATGAAATATGTAAATTGTTGGGAACACATTATAAATATAAAGTGTCGGTCATATTGTAAATAGAATAGGTTGTTATTTAATATTGAGCTTGTATGTTAGTTAGTAAAGGTCAGCCCATGTGCGGCCAAACCCTAGTCTTGTACACTATATATACCCCTTCTCACAATGAGAGGGTGTTTGTTTTAGTTTATGCATTTCACATTTCAATATTTCTCTCACTAGAACCTTCCACTCTTTCTCTCTTCTCTACTTATCTCACTAAGTATAATCATTCTACATGAGTAAGAGCATCCGCAATGAAAAAACCAACAAAAGTTTTTTACTATTCTAAAAATATTTTGAAAGAGATTTTTATTCATTGCATCAAAAACTTTTTGAATATGTTTTTACAAAGACTTGAAAAATCTCAAGTCTTTGATAAAAGTTTTCCTTCTTTATTCCTCAAGTCATTAAATGCATCAAGTCTTTAAAGACTTTTACATTGCTCATGCTCTAACAATGATAAAATGGTGACCTAACATAAACAAAGCCCATTTATCTAGAGAGTTCAATTTTGTTTTTTTTGTATTGAAAGACCAATGCGTTCAAAAGAAATTGAAAAAAACCCATGTTTGCAAAGTATTTTCTAAAAGGCACCATTTTCAAAAAAAAGAAAAAAAAAAAAAAAAAAAAA
>LBNU01015978.1:13342-25753 GCA_014162995.1 Artemisia annua
AGGATCCCTGAAGCCCTAGATTTTTTTTCAGATCCTGCGCTGCGAACTCTCCCTGGCTGAGTTTTGTCTGTCTTGCATGTTATTTTTACATTATTGTCTGTCGCTTTCGATTTAGCTGCATCTGCTTGCATGCAGACCATGCCTGATCAATATATTCACGCCCCCTGATCAGCCGTCTTCGCTTGGACATTCGCACCAACACGGATCATTGCAACTTTACATATGTTCTAAGTATGCCCACCTCATTTTCCCCAGTCATTGCCATTGCGTAATATATTAACAGCCATGTCATTCAATCTTCAAGCTAAGCAGCTTTTTATCAATTTATTTTGTATTTGTATTTCGGAAATGTAAGCAAAGATGTAAACGTTTAACCATTATTCTTTGGAAATTTATGTCAGGTCATCATAAAATTGGGTTTTTATATTTTTCAAAAACAACGCATGGGCCGTTGGATTTGAACCTAGGTCAGGTTAGTTCAAAACAACCACTTCAACCATTGGAACAAGCCAGAATTTGGTTGATAGACAATTCAAAAATTAAAATGTAATCTTTTAATTCACACCACATTATTTACACCATTTAACTAAATAAAACCCTAGAATATAAATCCATATATTTATCTTCTCTCTATTACGGTGTGTCAAAAAAAATGTACGCCTCTTTTAAAACCCTAATGCTCAAACTTTGTTACTCTATATGCATATCTTTTTGGGTTTTTGCATGTTAGACATCTTCTTTGAAGGTTAGTCGTCTTCTTTGAACACATGTGGGTGTATTGAATCTTAAAACAATGATGGCAGATGGAGGTTTGTGAAGTTTTATTATTCATCTACTTTTTGGCTAATATCAACTGTGTTTCACTGCATATATGGTGATCTAATGTCGGAAAAGAGACGAAGTCTGCAATTACCAATTATGAGTTGACTCATACATGTTGCACGATGTAAAAAGAAATATCGTCACCTTAAACGCTGTTAGGTCACTTTTACTTGACAAACCTACTACTTGATAAGATGAAGATAATAGCTGCAAGTATGGGAATCGAGGGTAGA
Organism: Artemisia annua; assembly: GCA_014162995.1. Lineage (NCBI taxonomy): Eukaryota > Viridiplantae > Streptophyta > Magnoliopsida > Asterales > Asteraceae > Artemisia > Artemisia annua. The sequence goes on from LBNU01015978.1 coordinate 14,398, forward strand.
TTTATAAATTTGTCAACCATGGCTCATGTGTACACTTATGAACAAGGGATCAGATTTGACAATATCAACGTTGAAGATAACAAATATTTTATATGATGCTTTTTACCAGTGACTTGAGAAAGCTTCAACCATAAAACCCTAAAACAAAAGTGAGTCTGTAAAAAAATGAGCCGCCATCATCATCGTATTTTTTCAGGTTAGTATAATCAGCGATGTTTTGGCTTTGATTTATGTGTAATATCAATGGATTTCAATTGTACTTGATAGTTAAGTGACCAAAAGGCAGTAGACTTCTCATACGCTATGTTTAGCAGACAGAATGTTCAATGGCAGCCTCGCACTTTTAGCTTCTGTACTGACCTATATGGATTTTAACTTGACTTTTACAATCAATGTGGTTTTTACTTGGCTTCTATTTGTGTTATATCATAAAACTGTTTACCTTAATACTCCACATGTGTTTTTGGAGTAAGCTATCAATTATGGACTGTTTATAATTATAAACATAGCAAATGGAAAGTCATATTGGCTCTGACTTCCACTGAATTCGTGTGGGTACTGACCATTAAAAAAACTGATTACAAGTCATCATCAAAGTAGCTAATCATGACTAACCGGATATTTATGGATCTGAAAGTAGATGTTAATTTTCAGATTCCTGCGCTGGAACTTCTGGTGAGTTTTGTGCTTGCATAGTCTATTTACATTAATTGTCTGTCGCTTTCGATAGTCATGTGTTGCATGCAGACCAATCTGATCAAATATATTACGCTGATCAGCCGTCATCGTTGGACCATTCGCACCAACACGATCTTGCAACTAGCATATGTTCTGAATGTCCAGTGATAGAAGGTTTGTTTTTGAATACATGAGGCTGCGTGTTCCTTCACAACTGGTGTTTGTATATTTAGAGTGTTGATGTTCCTGTAACAGGTATATTTGATAATCAGACGTCGATGGTCTTGCACTTTGGCGAACGAGTGGCACGTGTTCATCAGCCAATGCTGCTGGATTTGAGGCCGATGTTTTGCGCACGGGTACTAATTATGGATCTACATCACAGCAACACATGTCACATGAATTCGTATCTCACTATCATGAAAACCTCATCCAAGAAAGTGTTCCTGAACCTGTAATAGCTATGCAGCAAACACGAGTGTCAAGAGGTTAGACGATACCGTCGTTCTCAAAGGTTTTCATACTTGTTCGCCTTCTTTGCAGTTTCTATGTCGACTAAACTTTGTGCTAACATTGTTTCAAACTGTTAATTGCAGTCACCGGTCTCCATGGTACAAGACCATCATCTCACAAAATATCGTGGTGAGGTTGATACTGGGTATTGTAATAGCAAATTAATTGTGAAATGTGTTTGGTGTATATGATTTATCTGTTTGTGGGTATTTGTTTGATGTGTTTATTTTTCGTCTTGATCAGATAAGTAGCTAACAGGGGAAGGCGACGTGGTAAAAGGCTTTCGAGTTTTGCACAGGAGGGTAATGTCATTTCAGGATTCGAGAAGACAACCGAACCAGTCATTTGTTTATGAGCTGGTCAGTTTTACATTTCCGGTTTCGCTATTACATGTTATTTTTCCTTATCGACCGAGACTATATAATACACTTTATAAGTAGTTTTTTTAGTTTTGTACCTGATTTTAAAGATGAATTCATTACGACAATAGTGTATAACAAGTAGTGACCTATGCTGCTTTCACGAATTGAAACGAACGAGTGTATGGAAAACAGCGATGGATGCTGGATTGACAAGTCTTCAAATATCAAGTTTTTTAACTTTTTTACTCGAAGCGCTTAATGACTAAATTTTGTTTTCTTATCCACAGTCTGCTGAATTTCTGTTGATGGACAAACGAGTATTTGAACGGTGTTAGAGTATGTTGAACAACATGGCCATTGTGATGGTAAACACCAAAGAAATTACGGGTGCAGTTCAGGTACCATATCATAAGTAATTATTACAACTTCTACATATATAAAAATTTGATTCTTTAAATTAGGCTTTTGTGATAATTTGGGGGTTTTTATAAACTTTGTGGTTCTTTTTTGTAGTTGGTATGATTTGATTTTGTATGTGGTTGCAGATGCGGTGGTGAAAGTGGCGGAGGTAGAAGAAGAAGCTTATGTGATACATTCCATATGCTGGGTCATAACTTTAAATTGTGTTATAAAAATTATCAAGTGTCGATATCATATATTGAGACTGCTATTTATAACAGGCCTAAACATGAGCCTTTGGGCTGAGCACTGGCCGTCCAGTATGCCACCCAACACTTTTCTACAAACACATGCTGCCGGGAATAACATTTTATGAATAGTAGTTCAATAAATGTTGGTTTCCTTGGTTATGAATATGTGAATGAGAATGAGCCTGCTACGTCTTTGAGTGGGCATATTAGGGGTAATAATCGTGTAGTAGAAACCGGTAAGGGGCAGAGTTCATTAATGATTTCCGATGCATACCGATAGACAAACAGATACGTGAAATAATAAATTTTTACCGTTTTTCCAGACGAACGGACCAGTTGAATACTCCTAATTTACTGTTAATTTTTTTCAAGGTGGCGCCATCAATCCCAAGCAGGTTAACTGGGGTTCACTCTTCAAGACTGGATTGGTATGAGTGGCTCTATGCGGAGCTATGGATAGAACAATGAAAAATTATGAGACCATGGTTAGTAATCAAGCCGGTAAATGATACTATTCTCTATTTAGTTTTTGATTGACATTATTTACTTTTGCATTTTCAGATTGCATATTTTTGTTTGCGTTTAATCCTACACCTTCTCTATCATCCATGATTGTTAATCACTACAAATTATGACCTTGTATGATGAGCTCTAACCTTGGTGGAATGGGCTGTTGCGCGGTCGTTATATCTATATATCGATATAGCCCAGCATCTTCTCAAGGCGAACCCGAACTCATACGCAATCGTATTAAGCATGGAAAATATTACATTAAATTGGTACTCAGTGTATGATAGGTCCATGCTTTTATGTAATTGTGTTTTTCGTATGGGTGTGTGAAAAGGTATAAATTACATATTGGTCTTAAAAATCACATGGCATAGATAGAGATGGATTACGAAGGAAAGAGTTACTATCTGTGTGGTTGTTTGTATATCTGTAAGAGAATATCAAAGAGTTGGGCAAAAGCTTGAGTCACTATATCAATCAGTCTCTTGAAAAAAATAAAGTTGGAGCTGTTTGTAGTTTTCAATACGTTGCAGTAAGTGTAAATTTGTTGTAAGATTGCTGTTTAGGGTGTGAAAGATGAAGAACATGACCCTCCTAATGCTGTGAAGTTTTACCACATTCAAATACAATTTAGATTTGTTTATGCCCTTACATAAAAAGTTAATGTCGGACTCGGTTGTGGAACTTTGTAGCTATTTTTGTACTCTTTAATGCATATCCGTGCCCTTTATGATGTCTCCCTTTGTATTTGAGTTGGCATGTTATGAAACTACTAACCCTTTTTGTCCCCTATAATGGATCTGCTTTTGTGTTTCAGGGTCAAAGTTTAAATATTCCAAACTCAAAAAGGAAGAAAAGAAAATCTTCAATGAGATGGATTTCATAAATACCAGAACTATGCAAGATAACAAATATAGCATATCTAAACAACCTTTTGAGTCAGCTAAAAAAAGTCCTGGTGCAACTTCAGAAAGCTCAAGAAAGAAAATGGCCCATAAAGGGACGAATGATAAGTCGGCCCTATCAGCCGATTCTTCACACAATACACTAAACTTGCCCGAGACTAAATTAAAGAAAATAAACAATAGAGTGATACTTTCGCAAATAACATGTCAAGTGGGGTTGATGCAGATGTTACAGAAAGAGAAAATGCATCTGTTTGTGATCATTAGCCAAGTTCCAGTATACTCAAATCTTCTCTGAAATCTTCAGGTTCAATTAAGACAAGTCGTTCTGTCCCTTGGGGTGATGAGAAAAACGATGAAAATGCAATGGAAATAAGCATGGTTGGTTCTGAAATTCCTCCACCAGAAGAAGTCAAACCCATTGAAATTGAGGATGAGCAAGCAAAACACGTCTATTTTGTTGCCTTTGGTGCAGCTGAGGTGGTGGCCAGCCGCTGCTCATGCTGATGAGTGGGGTTGATGCAGATGTTACGGAAAGAGAAAAGGCACCAGTTTGTGATCATCAGCCAAGTTCCAGTAGACTCAAATCTTCTCTAAAATCTTCAGGTTCAATCAAGACAAGTCATTCTGTCTCTTAGGCTGCTTGAAAAAAACAATGAAAATGCAAAGGAAATAAACATGGTTGGTTCTCAAATTCCTCCACCAGAAGAAGTTAAACACATTGAAGTTGAGGATGAGCAAGTAAAACATGTCTATTTTGTTGCCATTGCTGCAGCTGAGGCGGCTCCAGCCGCTGCTCAACCTGATGAGTTAGTTCGACTTGCTGAGTTGACTCGGTATTCAGGGAAATCAAAGGATGAAACAGCTGCTAATAAAATCCAAACAACTTTTCGTGGATATTTGGTATGTCAATATTGTATTGNTTTATTGATTTGTATATGCAGGAAGGTGGCGTTAAGAGAGCTATAACGGGTCAAATTCTAAAAAGTTTGTTAAGAGGGTGTTTGGGATTCCTTATTTAAGTGTTTTTCTGCTTGTCCTTTAAATAATTAGGGTGTTTAGTGACTTTTTGTCTAAAAGCAAATACATGAAAATATGACCCAACAAAAGCTATATTTGTTTCACCATACCTTGGAATGCTTAGTTAACTATTGGCATGAGTCACGCCTTCAATAACGAACCACTCTTCATTTTCAGAGGTTGTAATGCATTCACCTAGGCTTCTTTTAGACACTCAAATGCTCTTTAGGTTGGTTCGATATCAGACATAATCTCATTAGTATATCTAACAGTACCTGAATGCCTGAGAGCAGGTTGGTCAATAAGATCAATATGTGGTTTTTTCACTTCCTTATCGATAGTCTTGGGTAAATTGTGTACATGCTTTTGGTCAAGGTATAGGCAAACAACAGCACAATCGTCGGTTTTGGACGTGGAGTATTTGAGCTTCCATGCTTTTGTTGCACATGAATAGGGCCTACGTTAACTCCAGTGAGGATGTCCAAATGGTTATTGAGACCATGGCTTCAGAAGGGAAGGAGCCTACTTTTTGCATGGGAGATGATATTCCTTTGGCTGTATTATCTCAGAGATCACATATGCTCTATGACTATTTTAAGCAGCGATTTACTCCGGTTTACAACACTTCTCCTTTTTTTTTTTTGATACTTTCCCGTCCCGAAATAAGTGTTCACTAGACAAAGGGCACAAAGTTTATGAATGTGCGATTATTAAAAGTGAACTCAATGGAATATTCCAATAGGTTAGTATAAGGTATTCGTTCAAAGAAATAACAATACCCTAAAACACCAAATTCAATCGATCATATATCTCTCAGCTCAAAAATCAATATTCTCACCGGAAATTCGATCTTCTACCATGGCCGAGGTATGTATATCATCTATATATAATATATCTTTTGTGTATTTTTATGGAATTTCAGTATCTAACTAACTAGGTTTTTTATTTTTTGATATCAGGGAATATATGTATGGACACTTCTAGCTGGATGCGCGACAACAAATCACCTAGGTTTTTGGCTCAACCCGAAGCTATTGATCTTTATTGTAAAGAACAAAATTGACTTAATTTAACATCTATTTATCATGCGCAACTTTTCGGTTTCTCATAGGAATTTATGTTGCAGAATTTTAATTTTACATAAATACTTTTTGTTGGTGTCTTGGGATTTATTTTTTTTACAGTGTCATCTAGAGAATTGTGTGGGCATATTGGCAATGAGCAACAACACTTATATTTTGGTTGAACCTACTAGAGATCTTTGAAGTTTGAAAGATCATGTCTAGCATTCATGGTTTGTTATCTTCTTTATATTAATTATGGCTATATATATCGTGTCGATCTCTTTGTATGATGTATGTATAATGATCAAGTTTATTTGTTACTCAGGTGCACGAGTAGACAATGATAGGATGAAGTTTTTAGATGCACTTGAGAGTGATCAGTTTCTTGGAAACAAAATGCTGGACAAAAGGATTGTTGTGTTTGCTGGAGGGTATGTGTCTTTATGCATTACTGTTATATTAATGAAACTTTTATAATTGAATACTATGTTGACTCTAATAATTATCGTATCTCGCGTTTCTTGGTTCTCTGTCCTATATATTGGTTTAAGAATCATATAAAAGAAATTGCAACGAAGTTAAAAGTTAAGGGTGTAGCTGTTGATGTTGTTAACTTCGGTGACAAGCACGGACCTCAAGTAGGATTAATAATGGGGCCGTGGGATCATTCGAGGACTGATTACAATATTAAAGGAGAAAGCAAGAAGGAAAATCTTGAGGCGTTAGTTGCTACTGCAAATAATTATGACAACAGTCACATTCCAATTGCTGATTATAATTCACTAATTAAATGGACATTTGTCTTGCGTGAGGTTGAGAGACCCTTCCCCAATATTTAAACTCAAAGTGTCAGGGCTTTGGCTACAAGTGGGGTGGAACAGCATGAGTTGTAGCAGTTCAGTTCAACCACAGAAACTGCAATGTGCAGATTACATATAGTTCTACGGCCTTCAATAACTTACAATCAAATCAGTAAGCTTTATTTTGTTTGTTGTTCTTTTAAGTTGGACCTTCAACTTCTTACCAACTAACTGATATCCATTCATTGTATTAATTGCAGATTATGCAGCAGCTGGAGGCATTCACACGTCTAGATTACTTTTGAGTACAACATCTTATAGGATCACATGTTTCTTACACTTCAAAGTGTGGAGATTAAAAACTTTGAGATTCAACTATTCAGGAAATTTCTTCGCACCTAAAACATGCAGAGATTCAAGTGTGATTAGGCCATGCTATTAATTGTGGAATTTAAAACTGGTTCTACAAATTTTTTGTAAATATCTTGATATCTTCGAATAATAATTTAGCATGTTTGCAACTATATACACTTCNTACAAGTGGGGTGGAACAGCATGAGTTGTAGCAGTTCAGTTCAACCACAGAAACTGCAATGTGCAGATTACATATAGTTCTACGGCCTTCAATAACTTACAATCAAATCAGTAAGCTTTATTTTGTTTGTTGTTCTTTTAAGTTGGACCTTCAACTTCTTACCAACTAACTGATATCCATTCATTGTATTAATTGCAGATTATGCAGCAGCTGGAGGCATTCACACGTCTAGATTACTTTTGAGTACAACATCTTATAGGATCACATGTTTCTTACACTTCAAAGTGTGGAGATTAAAAACTTTGAGATTCAACTATTCAGGAAATTTCTTCGCACCTAAAACATGCAGAGATTCAAGTGTGATTAGGCCATGCTATTAATTGTGGAATTTAAAACTGGTTCTACAAATTTTTTGTAAATATCTTGATATCTTCGAATAATAATTTAGCATGTTTGCAACTATATACACTTCTGTTTGTGGATATGCCTTTTAAACTGAATATACTTAAATTACTTATAATAGACTTTTTATCGGCCTATTATTATATCTAAATTATAACTTTGCTTTTTATTTTTTAATAGTTAGTCGGTCTACACTGAAGCGTGTTTGCCGTAAGCTAAATATAACCTTTTGGCCACTACCACATCGCCACAAGAAATGTGTTCGTTTGAGCATATACCAGTGTTTGGGTATGTCGGCTACAAATATGCAACTATAAGGGCTGTTTCGTTATGCCTCATGCTCCCGTTTAACTGGTGTTTGTGACTGTGTGCTGCAACAATATTTAAAGGGCCGTTTGGGTCTGCAACGGGTTATGTAGTTTACTCCAACATATAATAAATACAACAATGGGAAAACACAGTCAAGGAGAATTCTGACTGGGTTGATCCTTTTTCTTTAGAAAACAAAGATACAAAAAAACACCACCACGTGCTCTGTACTCATGAGTTTTGATTGTATTCACTTTTGGTAGATACACTGTATGACTCACTATCTCCAGGGACCAGCTCACAGTACACAAGGCAGTGATACATCGAGAGACATTAGACTTCACCCAAGAGCTATATGCATTCTCAATCTTAAAAGTCAAGTATTAGATGTAGCTATTTTAACAGCAAGAATGGAAGAAGATATGGTGTGATTGAATGTGACCTATCAGTTTGCAAAGGACTATAAAGTCCAGTAAGCTTACTATATTTTTCATTCTGATAATTGGTTTTTTAAGTTTCCTGTTAGTTATTACAGTAGTTAGAAGTTATTGTTAAAGGAACTATCATGAACTTTTGCTATAGCTACTTTACTTTAACAGGTATGTGACCACCAAGTCGCCCAGTTTCTAATGCTTCAGATTCAGATACCACTGAACTAGAGGCGTTGATTACAGGAAAGTGGTCGTATGCGACAATTTAATGCCTACATATGACATATATGGAGCTGTTATTATTTACATTTCTTTTACATGTATATTATCTTTCTTACGACCCTTTAATAGTAATCTCATTGATTACTCAAGTTCTATTAAGAAACAATAATTCCAACAGATCTCACAATCAATGGGTAGCACATAGCAGTGAACTTGTGCTTTATCCCAAACGAAGAGATGGAAGCAACAACGAGTGCAACACAATATTGGACATGCCTATGCCAGAGTAAGTGTTGAGTTACATCCGTCACTTTTTCTGTTGTGTTCCAACTTTTCTCTTATATGCTATCCAAAACAAAGGAAACATACATGCTTTCATTATATATATCAATTAATTAGTTGTTAAATTTGATTTGTTTGCTCTTTTAGCAATGCTTGCCCCTGATTTTAGCTTATGTCTCTTTTTGATTCCCGAAAGAGTAATAAGTGCCTACCTTCTTCTAATAATATCTTACGTCTCTTTTTGACTTATTTTTATTTTTGATTTTAGCTTATGACTCTTTTTGATATTGTTTGCATTTATTTATTGAATTGGCACAAGCAGTTCAACATATCTTTTTTCATTGTTTTAAGTCAAAACACCAACTGTTGATCCCCCAAAATAGCGCTTGCATTATCATTTTGAGATAATGTCACCCCAATAGCTTTATAAAACTATTCCTTTTATAGTTGCAGGTTCAAGTAGCAAATTGAGAAGAACAGCAGAACATGGCCTGTTATTACTAAACAACCGGGGATCACAGGTATAACTTCGAACAAGTAGGTTGAGTTCACATGTAATGATCTTGCTTAGCATGTGCAAAGAATTGTTATCAAAATAGGATTAGTGTAACTGATGTTATCGCATTTTAGCTTTAAAATGTGTTGGTTAATAAGAAACTAACTTCTCTTTTCTTTCATAGGAATGTGATTTCAGCTTAATTACTAAATTGCGACATAATTGCTCGAGATATATATAAGTTATTCAAAGGAATTTGCTTCATTAGCTCACATGAAGAGTATATTAGACAAGGGTTAAAGAAGGTTCAAAGTTTTTTGTTGAGTTGCGAGATAAGATCTAGGTAAAGAAGCTTCATTTTACATTTAAGTTTAAATTATATACTATGTTCTTACGAACAACTTTGGAACATTTAATTGTCCAATAAAAGTTACGTTCATTTTTTTCATTGTTAATGCATTCAATATAAAATGTGGTATGTTTATATCTTATTTTTTGTTAACTTATTTTTTCAACAATAATTATAAGTCATGCACACCCAACTGGTTGAAACGTTAAAATGTACGTCAAGCTCCCATTTTCTTAATTTTTTTTAAATTTAAACTAATACTATAACAAAATTAAATAAAATTGAGATCCTTAAAAATAATTTTCCAGTCAACTGACATAATAAAAATTATAATTATAACTTCGATAACATGGTGAGTAATCCTTATTCAATGCATAAATATGTTACAATGTTCGTACTTCACTAACCATTGTTTAATTTCATTACCTACTTTCTTTCGCTATAGTAAAATATGTCAACATTATTCATAAGCTTACGACCCTTTCTTTCAACATCTATACTTTTCAACCATTTTTTACCACCTTTTTTTCGCTATAAAAAAGATATGCCAACGATATTTAGAAGTCATGCCCGCCCATTGGGTAGGCTTCGAAATCTAGTATATATATATATATATATATATATATATATATATATATATATATATATATATATATATATATATATATATATATATATATATAGAGTTAAGATCAACTAAGATCCAAGTTAAAATTGTAAAAATAAGATCAATTAAAGAACCAATAGGATTAGGACAAGTGGCAATAAATTTAAAACACAAAAAAGAGAAAAAGAAAATTAATTATATAATTAAAAGGGTAAATTGGGTATTTATAACTCCCTTATCCCTTAAACCCTAATAAAAATCTTTCCCACCCTTTTTGTTCATATTCATAACGCCTCTTTATTTTTCTGCTCATTTGCATATCGCCCTCTTCCACCCTCTCTTCTAACCAGCAATTAAAAAAACCACCAGCCCCTTGGATCTTCCGTGCCGCTTTTGGTCAGAATTTTCAAGATCTGTTATTCATGAGTCAAAGAGCTTTCGGAGTCAAAGAATGGGATTTAATAATTCCAAGATCTATTATTCATGAGTCAAAGATCTATTCCATCATTCGTTATTCATTTTTTCTTTTCAATCAAGTGGTAGACCAGAGAGGGATCCCATTATTTATTAATATGAGATTTAATAATTCATTGGTCTAATTGTTCATTCCATCATTGGGTTATTAATATTACCATTCGATTAAGTGGTGGATCCCATTATTTATTAAAGTGGTGATTGTGTTTAGATCTGTTGTTGTTGTTGTTGTGCCGCTATTGTCGTAGGAGTTTGCGACGACGTCACTTGCCGCTGCTGTCGCCGGTACACCGGATACATCATGGTATGTGATGCATAAGACCATGTACCAGGTAGCAGGTATGTGATGGTGTCGCTACTGTAGAAGTGGTTTCGATGGCCCAATGAAAAAATTATGGGTACAAGTCTAGTGTTTGTGGTTTGTGTTTTTGATGTTGCGGGATTTTGTGGTTTGTGGTTTCAGATCGTGATGTTTATGGTAGGTGGTTTTTATGTGGCCGGAATTTGGTTTATCCGTGATGTTTTTTTTGGTGTATCTATGATGTTTTTATTTTTTTGTATAAGTTGTCCTTAAACCTTTGGTTGGGTCTTGTATTATTCACCTAGTGGTCCATAGTGGTCCATCGTGTATTTGTTAATCTAAATATAAGTATATTTTTTTAATGTACATGATGTATCACAGGTATTGTGTACTATTTTTTAATGTAAATATAAATGTACCCAATGTATCAGTTGTTGTATGATTCC
>LBNU01015979.1:10962-34828 GCA_014162995.1 Artemisia annua
GATATTTTGGATGTTTCCTACAAATAGACAAACATAAATTAAAAAGCACAACAAAGATACGACAAGCACGTACGCCAAATACCTAAAGCGCAATCTAATGTAAATCTGCATTCGGGGATTTAGAGCATTACAATAACATATAAATTAGAGGCCAACTAAGTAATGCATATAATCTAGTGGCAGTTTAAAAATCAAACTTTACGTAAAAGCTAAAATTGCAAAACTAGACTGATATAAGCAGCAAATAAGACGATAAACGATAAAAGGATATACTTGTTAAGCAAATTATCACGATCCTTAAATGTGGTTTATTATTTCAATTAGGTCCTCTATTGATGAATCAATATCCTTTATAAATAATTATTCTCTCCCAACGTTGGTTTTAAAAATAATTTCATAAAGAGATATCGATATCTAGATTAAAACCCAATTATTTTCACGGATTTTGCCCGTTTAAACAACCAAAATTTCAATCCAAGTAATTTAAAATTACTAACCAATATTTTGTCTAACTTTTTATAAAACCACACTTAATTCACGGAACAATCTACTCAACAAGCATAATACGATCTACTCGCTACTCATATTAATTAAACTAATAAACACAAATATTCCAACAAACATAAGCATAACTAAATATTTAAACTAAAAATTGAAAAAGGAAAGAAAGTAGAACCCGATCCAAGAGATGAGACGAAAATAACCACCCGATCTTATAAACTTGTCAAATCATAAAGTTTATTTCTTTAATAGTTTTAATATTACCAAGTAGTAAATAAAGTTTTTGACTTTAATCACTAATTAGCTTTATAAAAACTAGAAAAGCTCTAAGCTTTATTAATAAGCAAGCTTATAAAACCCTTAAGCTCCGGCCTTAGCGGTAGAAATGATGAGAAACTAATAAAAATCAAAACTTTATGAAAAATTAGTACAAATAATCTATAATATGAACCAACTAAGCTATGGAAGAAGCTTATTGGTTAAGAAAGTACTAAATAAACTAATAAAAAGTTAAAAGTTTAAAACTTTATTATTGAATCTAAATAGATCTAAGAGAATAGGCTAAATTTGTGAAAATATCTAAGCTAAATAGATTTATTAAGGAAAACATTCTTTTAAAAGAGAAATAGACTAAGTGAATTGATCTAAAAACTACTAGATCTAATAAATCTCAAGACAAATTATGAAAAGAATTGAAGAAATTAAAAAGGTTTTTATTGAATAAACTAGCTATTGAGCAAAAATAGATTTTTTTTGGTGAAATAAAAAGAAAATAAAAGAAAGAGATGAGAAGAAGAGGTAGATTAAACTAATAATAATCCATAAAAAAAACATCTTCATTAAGCAATAAAAAGTTTGGGTACAAGAAGCTTTTGAAATGAGTTAATTGAAAAAAACTATTACAATATCTAAATAAGCTAAAACTAATATCTAAAAAAACTACAACTGCTACCATGAAGAATAAAAGTGTGTGTAAATTTATGAAGAGAATGAATGAATTTTCGTTGGATCTGGTGCTATTTATTGGCATCATCATTGGCATTCTCGATCCTTCCTCCAAGTTCTAGGATAACAGCTCATTGTGCCACGTGTAGCTCATGGATTGGTTAGATCATTAAAGTGGAGGCGAGAGTGGGCAGAGGAGAAGCAAAGGGACACGCGCCACTGTTATTTTATTTGGGAAGTGAGGTCACGTGCAGGACTACATGAGGAGATCAATTAATTTATTTTGTAATTTTGTCGCAAGCCAAAAGGAAAGTAGCAGTGCATCACGTGGCTTGCTTATCATTTGATTCATTCTTTTCATTTGTTGATTGCATATTTGCATAGTAGTGCTCACGTGGCCTCTTTATTGTATTACTCCATTTCATTTTTTTTCTTTGTAGCTAGTGAGAATAAGAGGAGCAGGTCTTCATGTGATGCCATTTCTTTTGAAACTCGTATTTTATTTTCTTTCTTGTTTGTTGCATATGCCAAGAGTAGATAGCAGGTGCTCGTGATATGTCCCTTTTCAATTCATATTGCATTATCAATCACACGTGGGCTGGGAATTATTTTCAACACTTGGGCTTCTTTAACTCCATTGGGCCTCGTTTATTTTTCTTTATTTGGGCTTTCTCTATTTGCAAAAAATGGGCTGAACTTGGCGGGCTTCATTTAATCTTTAATTTTTCTCATCTTTTGTCTCGATGCTCCAAATAAAATTATTATTGATCCCGAATTTCGTGCTCTTTCCAAATCTCGTGCTCGTTTTCTCGGGTTTTCTTTGATTTTTGTCCACTTTTCAATATATCCGTACCTGCACAATCACAAACACAAAAACAAGCATATATATGGCATTTTTAATATGTTTTTGGTCTTTTTAGTCCGTTTTATTAGATAAAAAGTATGTGTAATTTAACACATACCAAAATCCCCCAGACTAAGGTATTGTCGTGTCCTCACGCAATGTCATCACTTCACGCTTTTGAGATAAATAATTTCACACCTCTTTTTACTAACTTTGGAAAGTAGCAAAATGTTCAAAAGAGATTACGAAATCATTTATTCACAAAAACGCCCCGATTTTCCATTTTATTCATTTTACTAACTCTATACTATTATTTGTATTTTTCCATTTTTACTTGTGACGGTATGTTGACTTTCATTATTTTTCAATAACGTTTAGAGTCATAGAGTAAGAACACGACTCATGGAGAAGTGACCATACGGATAAAATTCGTCGTCCCTGATTTTTCACAAGCCCCCAAACTAAGCTTATGAACGAGATCACCGTTTACTTACAAGTTAGATGCCAAAACTACTCATCGTAGTTACTTGTGTGAAACCTCTTGCTCCCATATCTTAGTATATCTATTTATTTTAAATTAAGTTGAGAAATGAATTGCTTCATATTTTCTCGTTCCAATATGGTTTAACCGATAAAGATACCAAGAATTCAAACGCTAAGTAGTTATCGATCTTCTCTTAAGAAAATTTGCTTTAAAAATGAGGTACACATCAAGGATATTGGATACATACATACAAAGACTTTGGAATACATAAAAATAGACATAAGTTGGAGAGTACTTTCACGTGCACCTCATGCGCCCGATCTAGGATCATTCGCATGCACCTCACGCGCTACCAACTTTAGTCTTAACACTTAAGCTCATNTGCATTCTTCAGCAGTGTCTTCCACAAGCCTATCAGTGGTAACTGTTAGCTTTATTCCCAACATTTCTTTTGATTTTTCACCTTTTCACTTTTTTTTCATACTTTTTTTTTCTTAGTAACTTCTCAACTCCGAACCTTCACGGTTTCAATCCAAGACCTTACCGCCTTTAGAAGTAAGGATCCAAGGTCCGATCTCAATCCGAAGTCTTAAAGCACCTTAGCACTTATGAATACCGGGCTTTAAAGGGTAGCTCCGAAACCACATACGTACAACTCAATACAATACAATACAACTCAATACAATTGGCGTGTATCCTTGATGTGTACCCAATTTTTCAAGCAAAAGATTCTCTTAAGAAGATAAAGAACTAAATTTCGTCAAAACTGAGACATCTTTAATTATTTTAGCACATAATATGGGGTGAAACAATTTTGTGGGAGCAAAAAGCCACAAGTACCTACGATGAGCTCTAAAGAGAACCAACTACTCCACGCTTAGCATCTAACTTCTAAATAAATTCTATCATTTCTCGTTCTCCGCATTTTAAAAATCTCAAATAATGAAACCCGCGGATGCTTAGCCGATAATCAAGCCATGCATATCTAAAGTCAAATANTCTCTTAAGAAGATAAAGAACTAAATTTCGTCAAAACTGAGACATCTTTAATTATTTTAGCACATAATATGGGGTGAAACAATTTTGTGGGAGCAAAAAGCCACAAGTACCTACGATGAGCTCTAAAGAGAACCAACTACTTCACTTCTTCCTCCTTAATTCTTCAACTGCTCTTGAACACTGAGCTTGAGTCTTTCTTATCAGTTCTCTAACTTTTTCAGTATCTTCATGAACTCTTATGCTTGTAGACAACATCACTGTGAGAGTTCGAGCTCTGAGTGGGTATTCTTTCTCAGCAAACATAAATGCATCCACTCCAGCCTTTGTAGAAACATGATGAACTTCACATGAGTCATAGTAAGTCCATGTAGTTTCCATACCTCTAGCTTCAAACTTCCAAAAGTTGTCAGTCATATTTGGTTCGTAGAGCCTTCTTAGATCAACCCATAACTGCATTTCTTTTACATCTTTCAGACTGCCAGCATCAAATCTTTCTTGAACCAATCTCCACAGTGCATTAAGATCATCTCTGTCACATGCTTTGATAAGTTCTTCAAACTGAATGAATGATGAAGTTTCACCTCCTAGCCTTGTNACAACATCACTGTGAGAGTTCCAGCTCTGAGTGGGTATTCTTTCTCAGCAAACATAAATGCATCCACTCCAGCCTTTGTAGAAACATGATGAACTTCACATGAGTCATAGTAAGTCCATGTAGTTTCCATACCTCTAGCTTCAAACTTCCAAAAGTTGTCAGTCAAATTTGGTTCATAGAGCCTTCTTAGATCAACCCACAACTGCATTTCTTTTACATCTTTCAGACTGCCAGCATCAAATCTTTCTTGAACCAATCTCCACAGTGCATTGAGATCATCTCTGTCACATGCTTTGATAAGTTCTTCAAACTGAATGAATGATGAAGTTTCACCTACTAGCCTTGTGATTTTCCAACATGGAGCAAAATTGCTAGCAGTGTAAACTTCCCAATCAACAATAGGATGTCTGACTTGCAGTGGGTCAGGATAGAAGTCTTCTTCTTCAATCAATATCATACCAGTCAACTGTTCTTCAGTGAACTTTTCAGATTGAACTTTTGTTGCTTCAGCAAATCTTGTCTTCTTAACATTTTGAGGTTCACTATGCATGACTTTCCTTTTATGTGCAGGAAACCTTCTTTCTTGTTCTTCTGAATTCATGGGAACAAAATCAAGATCTTGCCTTTTAACTCTGTAATAAGCTCTTTCAATCTGTTCAGGGGTCATTCCTTTGAACTAATTCATCTTCCATCCACCAACATGACAGCAATAAGATTTCATAACAGATAGAATTTGTGCTTTTGTTGCTTGTCTTGGTTTGTTTTGCCCCTTCTTGACTGTATCAATTACATATTGAAGTGCTTGTCTATTCTCCATCATGATAAAATCCTTCATCTGAGCATCTCTTTGTTCTTCAGTTAAGGTTCTATCAGCTATTAGGTCAATTGCTTTCTTCTTGATTACTGGATTGTTTGCAATTAGGAAAGCAATATCTTCTNTCTTGTCTTCTTAACATTTTGAGGTTCACTATGCATGACTTTCCTTTTATGTGCAGGAAATCTTCTTTCTTGTTCTTCTGAATTCATGGGAACAAAATCAAGATCTTGCCTTTTAACTCTGTAATAAGCTCTTTCAATCTGTTCAGGGGTCATTCCTTTGAACTGATTCATCTTCCATCCACCAACATGACAACAATAAGTTTTCATAAAAGATAAAATTTGTGCTTTTGTTGCTTGTCTTGGTTTCTTTTGCCCCTTCTTGACTGTATCAGTTGCATATTGAAGTGCTTGTCTATTCTTCATCATGATAAAATCCTTCAACTGAGCATCTCTTTGATCTTCAGTTAAGGTTCTATCAGCTATTAGGTCAATTGCTTTCTGCTTAATTACTGGATCTTTTGCAATTAGGAAAGCAATATCTTCTTCTGTAGGTACAAAAGCAAATTCTGGAGTTTTCTCTCTCAGAATTTTAGGTGGAACAGTGGAAAGTGGATTTACATCCAATGGAGCAGTTGTTTCCATCTTGTCCATCTTCTGAGCCATCATGAAGTCTGCAATCTCTATCTCATCTAACATTTTTTTTCTTGCAACTTCATCTTCTACAAGTTTCCTTGCAACCTCAGCATCATGATCAATTTGAGCTTGAACACTTCTCTTTACCTTCTTAGTTGGTAAATCTTCACTTTGCATTACATCTTTCCCTTTTTCTTTTCTTTTCTTTAATGTGTAGGCAAGATTGATAATGGTGACAATGGATTCATAGCTAATGATCATTACCATCAATATTTGGTATTTATTTATAATTTTATCTAGTTATTTTCATTTTTTTTAATATATACACGATATATACCATAAATCTAATTCATGTGTTTTGGAAACAACTTGAATTCACAACTATTTGGTTAGCGAGCCATCCCGACTCTCTTTTCCAATTTACCTCCAAAAATTTCAATATCAAATTTAATATGGTCAATAGAAACTTTATAAGAAGCAACAGTCTGAAATGGTCCCCTATGTCAAGTTATTAGCTTCACAAAAGATAAAACTGATACAAGTAGTGCTGGCTCTTTTGGGACATACAAAGCATGGCTCTAGTAGAATATAGAATTAGAAACATTAAATTTTCAAAATAATATGCTTCAGCAAAATTAGGTATTGTTGTTGGACTCTAGATGTAATTTTGTGTAATAGAGAGNATTATGAAGGCTTTATATCTGTTTCTGGGCTCGTGTTTGATGACTAACCCTTACCTAATCTTTTATTACTATTTCATACTTACCTTTAATTACATTCTGTTGTTTCCTTTATACCTTATTCAGTATTCATTTCTGTTTCTTTATTACTTCGTTGTTATATCTGTTCACTGGGCTTTTTAAGCTCAGCCGCGTTTTCTTTCTTACGCGGCAGGTTTTAGTGGGAAGCTGGGATATGAGTGTAGAGTGCATAAGATATTAGTGGACTTCACCTTGATAGCTATATTCTGGATTAGAGATGACTAGAAGAGATTTATATTTCAGATTTAGCATTTCATTGTTATTCTCTTTTGTAACCTTGTATTTCAGATTATTTTTCCTTTGTAACATCTGAAATTCTTTTGTATTACTTATGTTGTATGTTTGTATATGCTTTGATATGTCACCGTAATGTAGCACTTCTACCCTTGTCGGGTTGGGGCGTTACAGGATCAATTCTAAAGTGCAAACTTCTCCCGCATGTGTTATTTTCCGCAAAATATTCATAAGCACATGTGGAGGGGGAGTATTTCATAAGAAAATAAAACCCTCAAAGTGTTATAAAATGTTTTTATTCACAAACACTTTGAGAGATTTTCAAATGAATGGTTTCAAAAGGCATCACTAGGATTAGTCATGGAGGTTATAAGGTGACTAAGGTTTAGGAATAACCATCCTTGATCCGCCTAAACCGGCAGGGTCAACCAAGGACATCCAAGCCAAATAGCTGTAGTAATTTAGAAGATCCCTTAGGTATGATAGCGTAAAAAAAATGAGTAATTGAAATGAAACGGAGAAAGAAGGGGTTGAAGAAATTAAAAGGAAACGATATGAAAGCAAGGGTGAAAAGAAATGACCCTCTAAATTATTCAACCTTTAGGGCAGAACACCGGTTCAATTCATGATGCCGTACTCCTTGGGTTGTTGCTAAGGCCCGACACCGGTATATGAAGATAAAAGACGTCATCGGACGCCAGTTGACGCATGCACCTTAACCTTCTAGGCCACTTCGGGTATCCTCCTCAAAAAGATACTTGTTTCATTCTGCACGGGAACCGTTGTAATCTATCGACCTTCCTATTTAGAGTGTGGTTTGATAATTGAACCAGGAGACCCTGGCCCCGAATCTGCCGGCATAAGGAAACAAAATAAGTTGCAGCTAATTGAAGTCTAGAGCCACGAGAAACATGCAAAAGATCACTCTTAGGTACACTTAGTAGATTTACATTGGTTGTTCTAACATCAATGGAGCACCCCGAACTGTAAAATTATCGAGTCCTTCAAGAGATCTTAGCCAATCTGCCGTAGAACGACGTTCTTAGAGGGATTTAACTTTAAAGTATTTCTCGAATGATTGAACGGAAATCCTGCAGGGTCAACATCAAAACAGCCTGGGACAGCAGGTCACACGCTAGCGCTTTCGGGGTAATTCCTCGTGGGTTACGGCTTAGTGTTTCGATGGATTCAAAACGGTCTAGCAGTCGTGGGGTGATCTCCAGCGACTCCACCAAAATGCGGTGGTGTACTTACGTTGTGCGCCGATAAGTAAGCTCCTTAGGGGTATCCGATAGGAAGCCTTGGCGCGAAATTAGAAGGAGTCTTCACAGCTATGCTGTTGAGCAAATATTCTAGTCAAACCCTGTAAGTACGCGGCTTGTTTTCATTCAACTGTCTTATTTCAGGTAGCAAATGCGCGTCTTGAACACCTATCTTCCCAGTGCAACCCCCCCGCCCCCCCCCCCACCCCCCCCCCCCCCCCCCCCCCCCCCCCCCTCATACAAATAGCAGTTCACAATTGCCGATGAAAGGGTCAAAGCCTTATCAGCGACGTTCAATTAAAGAAAAAGATTCTACATCAAGAACAATCATGAATGCTTCAACGTTAAAGACAAAAAGAGCTACGAATGGCATAACAAGCAACACGCGTCAAAGATGGTACTGAGCCATTGTTGGAACGGGTGACATCCCTTGGAGATGACGAAAAGTGACGATTATGACGGATTACTAGATCATCGTATTGTTTTCACATGCAACAAGATAAAGATCAAAGAAACGATGATGAACTACTTTCTACTACAATTCCCATTTTGGATAACGTCTAATGATATCAACTGGTCAAGCATTCAAAGTTTGAAGACAAAAGACGTCAACAAAGCAACTCAATGACCGTAGACGAATTTTCTATCCTTTCAAAGAAAATCCTTCATGACATCCTTAGCGGGGGGGAGTTGTTAGGAATGCATAGTTGTACAACTATGTCAGTCAAGTCGTCGGTCATATTCAAGTCCCATGTAGATGAGGCTTGCTTGATATTATCTTATCTAGCTACATTATGTTAGGTTAATCGTATGGTTATTGAGTTACAACGGTTAAGGGATGTCCAATGTGGCCTAAAAGCCCACGAATTAGAAAGAAAGGAAAGGAAGGAAGTGTTGCCCTAATCCTTCCTATACTAAATAGAGAAGCATCATATCTCAATTGTACCATCATTGTTGGTTATTTTCATATCTTAAGGAAACTCTTGTTCTTTCATCTTTCATATTGATCTTAATCAACCAAGTCTATTTCTCATCTCATTTCTCTCATTTGAATACTTGTGTTTACTAATATGGTGACCTAACATCTGCAGTATAATGGAACCAGAAGATTACATTACCCGTATACCACCAGACGTGATAAGCAACATTTTAGATTGTTTGGCAACACAAGAGGTTGTGAGGACTGATATATTTTGGCGAGAAATCAGAGGTTTAATTGGAAAAGTTCATGTATCTTTAAGCTTATGGGTCTCCTAAAACTCGAGGAGCTTACTTTAGATTTTTGGATGTGCCAATGTAATTATATTAGAAGTAATGTGACTTGCCAAGTGTTTGATCACGGTGAATGTTCCCATGGGCATGCAAGCACTTCATTCCACGAGCTATATCAAGTGCAAACCCGATCGCCACACGTGTATCCAAATTTCCATGGCCAAATCCTTTAGGTATTTCTGTCTCACCAGATCTTTACATTCCTTTAGTCTCGTGACAGATAAATATTCATCATTGGAAGTAGAAAGGGCTGCTAAGTAGCATCCATGTGCCTAGCCAAAAAGCAATAGATATTCAATATCAGTAATTAAAAATAAAGGTGACGACTTTGATCAATCAACTTATAGACTTGGTCATTGTCAATCTTAAACACGGCTTAACCCAGTAGTGTCACCGATATTAAAGTGTTTCGGGTCAATCTAAGTCATCTTAAGTTTTTAACCCAAACCTTCTTTGATCCCGCACGAAATCAACCCATTATAAATCGTACTTTCATTTTCAATTTGAAGTAATGTTAACTATCCCATACAACTAATTATGAATTAGTGAAAACTTACACAATGCTTAAAAGGCTTAGCCAAGCCATTCTACATTCGAGTTCAGCTTGTAATAAATTCTCAGCCAATCCAAAGAAACATCATAGCACGATACTCACTCTCTTTATCAAATTGTAAAACAACACCTTTCAAACTGTTGATATAAAAACATATCAACATATATGTACTGTATATGCTTACCTTATTACTGAAGAACATCCCATCAGCTTTTGACGCGCCTGCTGATGCTACAGCTGGCCCGCCATTGGAAGCCTGGCAAGTCCAAGTTGTCTACACACTGGTAAAATGCGACTCGTAAGAATTAGATGAGTTACATAAGGGGATCTCCATTCTCGGACACAAACAATAGACATGGACCATCTATTCACTTACTGCACTTAAAAGAACTTTAAACAAAATACTAAAAGAATATTAACACGGTTAAAGAAATTATTGGCTGTGGTGATCACCATGCAAATTCTCAATTCAACCATGTTTTGATGAAGTTATAATATCCACACAAGGCATTCTATCGCCTTCTTCAAGTCTCATTGTAGCCGCACTGTGTGTATTTCATTCCTCATCTTCTAGAATACGTGCAACATTACGGTTGACCTTAAGTAGTTTCTCTTTAATTTGCAAGAAAAAATATGCCGATGTTGTATTCGCTCCATTTGCAGCCTGCAGAACAATTTTTACATTAGCGAAATTCGTATAAAGAAATCACCACAACGTAATCTTCCTTGTACCTAGCCGACATAAATAGGAGTGTCTGAAGGGTTCAAATTGGATTTTCTCATACTAAAACTGGTTATTTTCTTTTTACACAAAATCCTAATACCAAAGAACACAACTGAATATTATTCATATATATAATGTAACTTGATAATGAAAACGTATTTTTATAGAATAGAGATTAGATTTTCATCGTTGATAATGGACAAATAATCGTCACTTGGGTGAACCCGATGTGATGTGACCCATTTGGACCTGTACTTAAATTATCAACCTAAATTTACCTCTATGAAAACTCTAATTATCAACAATCTGGACTGAGTTGGTTGAACTCAGGTGATTAAATTTACCACCTCAAAAATCATCGCCTAGTAACTGTTAGAACAGTAAGTTTATATGCATTCATAAAAGATGATAGCTAAACATACTCTGGGGCTGATTTTCTATCCATTATGCTGCTAGTAGGCTTAGCCGTAGCGCCATACTCAAGAAGCGCATGTTATATAAGCATTGAATCTCAAACTTATCTGTACCAAGAAATTTCCAGACGAGGGCAATTTTCTAGAAGCTCTGTAAAAGCCTAAATCAATCTCTTTAGATATTTAAAGGGACCCGACTTTTAAGGTACATCAAACTTTTGCTGAAATATGTGTAACATGAAGAAAATCGTATTTTCTATTTATAAGATTAAGCTATCTATGCTAAATATAAAAAAGAAAGATATTATACCAACATGAATAAAACTCAGTAGAATTGTATTGATGTCAGGCCCATTTGGATCTTAAATGCAGCAAAGAGCCTCAAAAATCATCTCCTCGTAACTGTTATAACAGTAAGTTTATACGCATTCACAAAAGATGATAGTTAAAAAATACTCTGGGGCTGATTTTTACCAAGAAAATTCCAAATGAAGGCAATTTTCTAGAAGCTCTACAAAAGCCTGAATCAATATCTTTAGATATTTAAAAGGGACAACAACATTGCATCTTTTAATTAGAGCATCTTCATTTAGTCGTAAACTAAGGATTAAAATTCTGCTTGGTTGATCTTGACCAAGAGCAGCTTCAACTGTCTGCAAGTAAAAACGATGAAATTATGATTAATCAAGCCTATAATCACTAAATAAGCAACACCGTCTTCTTTAGCATGTTTAGGTTAGTCGTACGTTTGGATGCTCCTTTTAAAGGTGATCATTAATAATCACTATTAAATAACCCAAACCAAAGAAACTTTCTTACCTCTGGTGTGACATCTATATCAAGATCAATGGGATCAAATATGAAATTTTCATCCATCGAGTAAACTAAAACACCTTCAGTGGTTGCAGCAGCCCAACTACAACCTGTAGGTGCAATTCTTAAACATTTTATTCTAACAATAGGCCTTCCACGGTTAGTCACTGCTCCGGGTAGATTATAATTTGACTTGACTCGTGTTTGTTCATCAACACCGTCTTCTACATCGCTATCATCATCATCATCATCATCATCATCAATTAGATTCATAAGACCAGCATCAGTCATATCTTTGAATTTAACACATCAAGAACTCCGTCTAAAGAAAGATTTAGGATTATTTGAAATCTTTTCAGCAAAACCTGTATATCCAATTCCAAACACCCTTTAAGAATGTAAAAATAAACGTTGAATAAGATGTATAGCCAATGAAAAAAATACTACAACAATGAGGCGGTTTCCTATCTAGCTTTCACATGATTTATTGGATGACGAATGAATGATATTAGGGAATTAAAAAAAAGTACGTGATATACGCAGAAACATGGCATATTCATGTTGTCTAAATAATTAAAAGATATATACCTCAGTTTAATGGTCTCGTAATATTTGAAGAAGGTTGTAGATCGCGTCTTACACCATGAAGCTCTGTAAACCTGGAATGAATATGTAGGTCATTACCAAGGCCATTTGAGCTACAGCTTCGGTTGAAACCTGTATCAAGAAAATAAAATACCATTTTCCTTCTATTAGGTAAAACTATATCACCTTCTCAAAATTTCCCTGAGTTCCATGTTGTACACACTGTCAACCTTGGGTGGGTGAAAGCTATTGACTATTATAACAGGAACAATTTACAACATTCTTGGTGGATCAATAGGCCCTTCAGACCAATTTTCAACGGCTTCTCTTGAGCCATCTTCATGCCAAACATTGTCAGTTTCTTGCGCACTTTATCCAACTGTAACCAAACTTCCTGCGGCCAATCATTACTTGAGTTTTCCTGCTAATTCCTTCCAAATAAACAGGTTCAACCCTTGTTGTAATATTGAATATGCATGTTTTATAAAGATTAGATATTCATGACGATTAAAAAAAATTACATGCAATCAAAAGAACAACTTTTTTACCCTTGATATCAAATATTGTTCACCTGTGATAAGGACTTGACTTGAAGCATCCTCATCATTCAAGCACTCTAACATCATAAACAGAAAATCAGAAAACGTAGAAAAAATCATTAGAGTTATGAGAAAAAGGAGGCTTGCTTTTTCTGTTACCTGGTTTTTTTATCTTTATAATTAACAATAGCAAAATGCCTATCTTTAGATGTTATAATTACAACCTGCACAAAAACACATTAAAAACCATTAAAACCCTAAAATCGTGAAGGAGTTCCTGGAGAGAGTTCTGATTATTAGGGTTTTTCTTTTGTCAAAAAATATACGTCTGTTGTTTTGAAGAGGGATGAATGTGTATTACGTGATTATGCTAATATTAGGTTATGGAAAAAAATTTATCCGATGTAAATTTCCTATATTGATTTCGGCATGTATAATCTTAACAAAAAAAAGTGGTAGTTCAGTGGTTAAGATACCACATAACACCTGGGAGGTTGTGAGTTCGAATCCTTACAGATGTTTTTTTTAAAATAAAAACACACGAAATTAATACACATATTGCCAAATGAGGTATTATTAATTTAGGTGGAATCATATAATGTACAGAATTTCGAATACATTTACAAAATTTCGAAATATAATTTAAAAAAAAATTATAAATATTGCTTACATGGACAAAATGTGATTACATGGCTGATAATGAATTACATGGCAATGACTGGACAATGAGGTGGCATTTACGTGTAACGCCTCCTGTTATATATAATATAGTATATATATATATATATATATATATATATATATATATATATATATATATATATATATATATATATATATATATATATATATATATACTAGACCTATAAGCACTTATAATTCGAAAATCATTTGTACAAACAATGGTTTCCCAACACTTCCCATCACCACCACCCTTCTACTGCAGTTATTCATACTATGGTTTGCAGTAGAACATACTAGACCTATAAGCACTTATAATTCGAAAATCGTTCAATCACGTTTCTGGGTATGATTGTTTATTAGAAACATGTTAAGCATAGATGTATTAACAAAACCCACTAACCAATTTAATAATATGTGTGGTGGTAGAGGTTGGTGGTGGTGGTGGAGGGTGGTGGTGATGGTTGTGTGGTGGTAGAGGGTGGTGGTGATGGGAAGTGTTGGGAAGGGGAAAAAAGATTAAAATAATTTTATTAGAAGTCGCTCAAACTTTTAAAAGTCGCTAGTGATAAGTAGCTCAAAAGGAGCTCTACTACATAATGATTAGGCACTACTTTTGTGGTGCCACATGTCGCATTTTTGTTAAAGTCGCTAGTCGCTCGGGCCATTTCAAGAAACCAACCAAAGTGGGTCCAAAAAAACCCACCCCTCTGAGCGACTGGGCCACTCTCAAATTTGACCCAATAACGAATGATAGGTGCAATGTATATGTGATACGAACAAAAGTAGAGATGTAAGGAATTTGTAAACATAGAAAAGTGACTCACCTCACCTCAAAGGTGGGGTAAAAACACGATGTAGAGCTGAGGTAGGCTAGGAAAAAGGTTGTGGTTCGCTTCCTTGCACACCAAAGATGTGGAAACCAAGTTTTGTTACACCTTTGCTTGTTTCGAATTCCACCAAACTTGGCCAATTCTACTCGTCACAGGGACTTCAAAAGACTTAGTAAAACTTGTGTTGTGATTTATTTGTGAGGGTGCATGGCTCGTGGGTATACATGCATGTATATATAAGATATTTTGAAACGTGTTAAATGAAAGGTAATTATAGTCACAAGGACATGAGGTACGAGGAAATAGGAGAGTAATGATGAGGTCAAAAAGTGTATGGTGTGTATAGCGTCCTTGTGCATACTCGTCCGAAAGCAAGAAAACAAAAAGGATCCATGATTTACGTTTAATCTTCTTTGGCACAAAGGGAAGGTCAATACCTTTTAACATGCGGTCAACGCATTAGTTTCATGATTGCCATTGAGTTAACAAGGAGGAATAGTGAAGTTGTTGCATGTATTCGTCCTTGTGGCGTTTAGCCGAATAGAAGAGAACAAAAGACATCATTCTTGTTTGTTTGATCATCGTTGGGAGCTTTTGAAAGTCAACGCATCAATAAAACGTGTTGTTTAAACGTTTAGGGAACGTTTGTGAGGTCTTGGAAGTGAAACGAGTAAGTTTTTAACAAATATACACATTTGTTATTAAATCGCGAAAAAGGGGTACGAGGCCTAGCTTTGATGATTTTTAGGTGGGTAAACCTGCGAGTTATGAGACATGGTTTGTCACATTTGATTCTTAGATGGGAGGTTAACCGAGATGTGTAAAAATATATATATGTTGTTAAGGAAATTCGCAAATAATATGGCCGAAGTAAACGAGTCTCATGACGTATAATTTGAAAATTAATAAAGGTTTTGTGGGTTTTGTTTGTGTTTGGGCTTGTGTCGTGAACTGGCCCAACAGAAAGGAAGAAAAGAAAAAATGTAATAAGGGTCCGTTGGGTTTATTGGTTGGCAGTGGGATTGGGCCGAGGCCCAATGGGTCGTGTAGGCCCATATACCATGTTTTGGGTATTGGGTCGAGGACCAATATTATTCGTGAGTACTTGTGGAAATTTTCGTAAGCTCGGGGATTTGTTATAACGTGTTTAGTTAAATGACGAAACGTATAATCGTTAAGTGTTAAACATTAAATGTTTTGAATAAATTCACGATTACTAGACTATCAAGGGTTGTGTGTGAGCGTCGGTTCTAGGTAAATGGTAATCACAAGTAACGTTGTGATTAAAATAGCATAGCATGAATACTAAAGAAAAAAATTTGTTACCGGTATAAACGGTTATTAAATAACGTAATGATTTATTAAATCATAGTTTAGTATTTACTATTCGTAGGAAAATTACGAGAGGCTACACATAGACTTGTCATATTTTCAAATCATTATTCCAAAACCTAAGATGATATCATATTTCTAGGTTGTACGTGGAGTTTTCCCGGCTTATCCATCGATTTAGCTATACACTAATCATCATTAACCCACGGTGAGTTTTGATGCGTAGGTTTTGTGACCTTACAACAGGTTTTACCTCTCAATGGATCTTAAGAGGCTTGCAATCCCCACCAGGCAGTGTACCTGACCGATGTAGTATAGTGTAGTGGCAAGTACCGGGGGATTGACCGTTCTCTAGGGGAATAGTGTCGTTAGGATTGAAAAACTACTCTAATAGGTCTAAGGGTGAGGGAAGATTCTTTTTGTATTTTATGTTTTTAGGAAAGCAAGTAAAATTATCTCGGGTTTGAAGGAGTGGGCGGAATTAGTTGCTAGTCAACTAACCCAAATAACTACAAATGCAAATAAAATAAAATAACTGAAAATAAAATGGTTGTGAAAACTAATATGGAGAGAAGTGTGTTTACTTAGATTTCATTACTCCCTAACTATCTTTTACCGGTTGATTAGTGTGTTATAATTGCGTGGATGACGGGTTGCATTCCTTAATACCAGTCGTGGGGGTGTGTACGAACTTCCCCAACTCTATAAGCTCCTACTTCACTCCTATGTCGAGCCGACTAAAAGCTCCTAACATGGGATCACTAGAATTCGCTCATGCATTAAATACAACCATATAATCGTAGTACACATCCGATCATGTTTCTTAAGACGTTCAAGCAAGTTACCGTATAGGAGGTTAGCCAGTTTTCTTAAGCCTAACATCGATAAACATTCATCCAATACAATTAATAACACACCATTCAACCAATAATTAATAGTTAGGTTTCATTAGATCTAAGCAAACACAAAGAAAACCTAGCCTAGCATGTTAAACAAAAGACAAGAACAAGATAGAATCAAACAACACATAGACATATTGAATGATTAATTGATAACTTATCTTCAATGTAACATGGAAGATCTCAAGGTGAAAAACCTTGAAAAAGCTGCTAAAATTCGTATTAGGGTTCCTCTCTAAAAAGTTCCACACAATGAATGAAAATTGCGAAAATATATATAGGAAAACAGATCTGACGGCGTCACTCTTTGGGTTGTGACGCCGTCACCTCGCCGTGCTAGGGTTTCCTGACGGCCTCTTGACGCCGTCCCCCTTTAAGTCCCAAAATTCTATTCTGGCTTATCAAGGAAAATCTTCACATCCACCTCCGTTTGTCTAGCTTGACGGCGTCACCTCCTAGACCTTGACGCCGTCATGGGTACTGTTCCAGCAGATTCAGAGACTTTGTCGTTTTCTTCACTTTTATGCTCCAAAAACGTCCAAAATGCTTCCTTTTCTAGATTTCTTCTCCAAAGTACCTAAAATGACAAAAGGATTTAGGGTAATATTTGATCAAATAATTACGATTTAGGGCTTAAATGACCCCCCAAAAGCGGTACACTTTTCGCCTCATCAAATACCCTTACACTTGAGATTTGCTTGTCCTCAAGCAAATGCGCTTTTATTCTAATCAAAATACAAGTTAGGGGTCATTTAACACTAATATAAAAGTAATTACACCAAATAGTCGTTCCCCTTTAATCATAATAAGCACGGAGATTACATACTAGCACCTCACAAGTAGTGTTTAGATACTCACATCTCATCAGGTGTCATAAATGTATATCTCACAAATGAAAATGAATAATATCTCTCACTACTTGTCATAGCAAATAGATTACCATAGGATTGGTAAAGGATCAAAAACCTTCTCCACTAGGCGTAAGCACCTAAGATAAACTATCAAAGAGGGCTTTCCAAAGGGTTGTAACGTGAGGTGTAGGGATATGATAAACACGAGTTTGTTGGATAAGGGATATTTTACTGGTGGCGAGTTAAAGATCTTGATTAATTACATGTACAATATGGCGTTGCTAAGCCAAGACTCGACTCGACTTAAGCTAATTAAAAACTAATAAAACATAAAATAAACATAAAAGGAAATGGGATGGTAGTCCGTATGTTTTTTCTACTTTTCTTTTTCTCATTTTTTTTCTTTNTATTTTTCTTGATTTTTTGATTTTTTTTTCATACATTCTTGCCCTACCATCCAAAATAATACATCATAGGGGCCTCGGTTCTCCCCTTACACTTGAACTTTTACATACTTTACAAATACTATTCTAATGACTCGAATTAAGATAATCGAAACACTTGGAGTACTTTTAAAATATTTAGCACATATGGGGGTAATAATGTTGTTCTTCCCCATTACTCCATTACACTAGTACTTTACCCATGAGTCCCAATCGTCCCAAAACAATATGTACAAGATATGACCCAACTTAGCAACCATGTAATCAATTAGATAATTAACTAAGGGTTTAAACAAATGTTGTCACATGGTAGGCTAAGGCGATTTGGGTGTACATTTGGGGTGAGTTGTAACAAATTCTTCCTTTAAGTAAAATGCTTAAAGTTAGAAGCGAAAAGGATAGGCTCTGGAGGGTGTACTAGGGGTATCGTGTACCAAAAATGGGTACAACGCAAGGGTGTGGGAGAATAACTTGACCAATGTAGCCAAAGTAATTATAACAAAAACATAGGTGTAAAACAATGGGTTAATCCTAATGCCTCTTATCATGTAGTAAATCTAAGTACCCGAATGTAGTCTCACTTGTGGCCTCGGAATGGTCCTAACGCAAGTTCTAGAATCTAAGTGCTACCGGTACTCACATCATAGCATAAATGCTTTTCCTACCAATTCTAGGGGCGAACCTCACATATTTGGGGTGGAAAATTTTTTAGTGGTACGGTTTTGTGCTAGTCATATAACTCTTATCTATGAAACGCTCATTAAGACCAAAGTTTCACTCCTATATGTTGTAAAAAAATTTAAATTTGGCGCTAAAATTGCCCTAACAAATATTTCTCTCGGTTTTATTACACATCTACCATTAAACAAAACAAAAATCAAGCGTAATTGCATTTTCTAAGGTGTCTTCATTGACCCCCTTACACTTAAACCGGACATTGTCCCCAATGTTCACATAAAAGATGTAAAAGTAAAGAAAATGAAAGAATATGAACAAATACTCCCCTGATTCGTTTGATGTGGATCGTGTGGTAACATGGTTAGATCTTCTTCCCAGATGATGTAAAAGCTTCAAGGTCAAAGGGACGCCAAAAGCTTGATGTCATGAACTTGACTCCATGTTCACTTTCTTGTCCAATGTAACCTGTTAAACCTGAGAAAACAATCACAAAAACCAAAGCATCAAACCGAACAAAGAAAAATCACAACTAGATATAATTCCAGACTTAGAAATAAAAACAAAACGATTAAGGATATAATGCTTGCAAAATAAATGTTTACAGGGTTCTGTAAAACATTCATTGTGACTCAATACAAGCATTTGACTCTAACAAACACAACTATATATGCCAATCTTTAATTGCTTTTGTTCATGTTCAATTTGTTCTTAAAAACAAATTTGGATTTCCCTTACACTTATCTTTTGCAAAATACCTTTACATGCAATTAAGACGAGGTTAAAAAAAATAAAGCATTTTCACAAATTATTCGAAACATGAAAATTAAACAATTATGATTAAGCATATATGACACAAACAAACAAATAAAATAAAAACATCAAACAATTAAAAACATGGGTTGGGTTGCCTCCCAACAAGCGCTTGTTTTTGTTCGAGTCACGAGCCTGACTCTACCCTTATTTAACGGAAATAGGGGAGGTTTTCCCAACACTTAGGATTAAGTGCGGGTGATAGTAGCGATACACACTATCTCGGTGGAAGTGTGCCTCGTGAGAAAAGAGTGGTGGATGAATTATATGCTCAAAGGGGTGTGCTCCATTCATCATAACCTTACCTAGTTCACTTTGGTCAATGGGTGAGTTAAAGTTTTCTCTTAAAAAGGGATCATCTTCTATCAACATCGAGAGACTCCTAGTTGGGAATCCATCTTGACCTAATAAACCCGGTTTAAACCCATAATGTTTCTTGTGATCAATCATGAATGGGTGATGTAAGTGTGTAAGGTCATGGTTCACTCCCATGTCAGCTTCCTCTCTACATGGCTTAGAGTCTACTACCTTCAACGTAAAACTACCCGGACTATATGGTTTGATGGGTGGATCGGGACCTATTTTAATTCCTAAATTTTCATCCAAGGATGGAAGATTAGGTAACGGTTTTGATTGAGGCTCCGGTTCATCAAAACTAGGAACTTCCATAGAACTAAAAGAAATATTATGACTACAAGTATTCAAACCTATTTCTTCTAGTTGTGTTTGGTCCAAGGGCTCTAGTCACTAAGTGAGGCATTTTGAGGGTTTGATGGAGCTCCTAAGGTGAATTCTTTAAAAGTCTTATGCTCTTGGCCTCTTTTCTCAAGGTACTCAATAAAATCAATATAAGATCATGTCCTCCTCATTTCATTCCTCCAACTTGGTATATCCAAATTTGTGTAATTATATTTTTTCTGGTAAAACACTAGTGTCGGACTTGGTGGATTCGCGTTCTCCATAATGGCAAACGGAATAGTCAATGGAATTTACGAACAAAGGAACAAAGAAAAAGATAGACTAAAGAAAACCTAGAAAAATAAAATAAAAATCTCACTAGAAAGGAATCTAATGAGTAGACCTAAGCAAAAATAAAATTTTCAACCTAAACAATAACTATTCCCCGGCAGCGGCGCCAAAAACTTGACGCATAGGCTTTGCGACCTTACAACAGGTTTTACCTCTCAAGGGATCTTAAGAGGCTTGCAATCCCCACCAGGCAGTGTACCTGACCGATGTAGTATAGTGTAGTGGCAAGTACCGGGGGATTGATCGTTCTCTAGGGGAATAGTGTCGTTAGGATTGAAAAGCTACTATAATAGGTCTAAGGGTGAAGGAAGATTCTTTTTGTATTTTATGTTTTTAGGAAAGCAAGTAAAATTATCTCGGGTTTGAAGGAGTGGGCGGAATTAGTTGCTAGTCAACTAACCCAAATAACTACAAATGCAAATAAAATAAAATAACTGAAAATAAAATGGTTGTGAAAACTAATATGGAGAGAAGTGTGTTTACTTAGATTTCATTACTCCCTAACTATCTTTTACCGGTTGATTAGTGTGTTATAATTGCGTGGATGACGGGTTGCATTCCTTAATACCAGTCGTGGGGGTGTGTACGAACTTCCCCAACTCTATAAGCTCCTACTTCACTCCTATGTCGAGCCGACTAAAAGCTCCTAACATGGGATCACTAGAATTCGCTCATGCATTAAATACAACCATATAATCGTAGTACACATCCGATCATGTTTCTTAAGACGTTCAAGCAAGTTACCGTATAGGAGGTTAGCCAGTTTTCTTAAGCCTAACATCGATAAACATTCATCCAATACAATTAATAACACACCATTCAACCAATAATTAATAGTTAGGTTTCATTAGATCTAAGCAAACACGAAGAAAACCTAGCCTAGCATGTTAAACAAAAGACAAGAACAAGATAGAATCAAACAACACATAGACATATTGAATGATTAATTGATAACTTATCTTCAATGTAATATGGAAGATCTCAAGGTGAAAAACCTTGAAAAAGCTACTAAAATTCGTATTAGGGTTCCTCTCTAAAAAGTTCCACACCAATGAATGAAAATTGCGAAAATATATATAGATATACAGATCTGACGGCGTCACTCTTTGGGTTGTGACGCCGTCACCTCGCCGTGCTAGGGTTTCCTGACGGCCTCTTGACGCCGTCCCCCTTTAAGTCCCAAAATTCCATTCTGGCTTATCAAGGAAAATCTTCACATCCACCTCCGTTTGTCTAGCTTGACGGCGTCACCTCCTAGACCTTGACGCCGTCCTGGGTACTGTTCCAGCAGATTCAGAGACTTTGTCGTTTTCTTCACTTTTATGCTCCAAAAACGTCCAAAATGCTTCTTTTCCAGATTTCTTCTCCAAAGTACCTAAAATAACAAAAGGAACGATTTAGGGTAATATTTGATCAAATAATTATAATTTAGGACTTAAATGACCCCCCAAAAGCGGTACACTTTTCGCCTCATCAAGTTTGTAGGCCCATTTTCTATTGTTCAACTATTTTACAAACCCTTTGGGGGGGGGGATACATGCTATTTTTAACTGAACACAATGCTTTGAAACTGTATGCTATATCTGAATGTTTTATTGGCGCTAACTAACCGATGGCCATGTTCGAAGTCCCTATATCATTAGTCACAAACTGTAGTGAGCACGAATATTGTGAATAAGCCTATTGGAATTAACACACCCGTTTCTATTGACCCAGTTAGGGAAATTAAACGCACTATATTTGAAACAATAGGTATAATGGCAATTTACCTACTACGGCTACGATGTAACGATTATGCCAATTTTTATTGGTACGAGGTTTACGCTTTAGTTGTCATGAGCTTAGTGCAATAATAACTTTTTTGTTTTCAACTATGACTGTGAGACAATGTAACTTACACTACAATATTGTGTTCAACAAATTAACTAAACCAATGAATTTCACTCAACCTTTGTGTTGACTGTTTTAAACATGTTTTTTCTCAGGTTCATAATGTTCGAGGCTGACATGCACACATTTCTTTTTGTGTTTAAATAATGCATCAGTATTGAATTTGTCAAATCCAAAAGTTTCCCTGAAAGTCATGTACCATGTATCACAGATAAATTACCATTTTTAAGTGCTAACGACCACTAAATAAGAAGCGCAACAATAATTGTGGATGCGACAACTCTCTAAACCAAATTTCAAAAGACACCCTGCACGTTTATAAGCATGTATTCACTATATAAAATTTTGACACTTAACATGTCCAGTGTCATGAAACACAAACTTAAAGGCATATATATAAAAACCTCCACACAAGCTGCTGCAATTTTCCAAGAAGGCGTGTACCATGCCAATGAGTCAAGATTGGTTCAAATATCTTCATTTCCTCTTCTTAATCAAGATAAATAACTGACCCTTTCCCATACATTCGACGCAAGATAGTTCTTTCATCATTTTTTCGTTAGTCTTTTTTGGGCTAAACCTGAAGTTAAGAGGGGCTTCTTGAAGGTTAAGATATCAATGCCGAGTAGTTTTTAAAAATATCGAGTCAGTGTGAAGGGATACTGTCATATTCTTGGGCTGAACCTGAAGTTAAGAGGGGCTTCTTCAACCTGAAGTTTAAGCAGGACTTAGATGGACGTAGCTAAAGATTGTAATATATCACTACACAGGTATTGAATCGGTTTTTGTGATTTAGGTACTGCATTGTCTTACTCAGGACCTCTTGGTACAGTGAAAGAAGATCATACATTGTTGTGTTTGCACAGGTAGGAGTCTAAAAGAATTTATGTGTGCAAGCAACACAACAAGCTTTAACAACTTACCTTCACGGAAATGCCGAAGGGTCACACCGATGCACACTAAACAGAATGATAAGAGGAAATAAGAAACGAGTATACGAAATGAAATGAGATGAGAAAGAAAATGTACATCCAACAGTATTTTCATTTGAAGGGTTAACGGTTATTACCCAAAATTTATACTTATCAAGGGATAAACATCAAGGGGTATTAATGACAAAAAGCAAAAAAAAAAAAAAAAAAAAAAAAAAAAAAAAAAAAAAAAAAAAAAAAAAAAAAAAAAAAAAAAAAAAAAAAACCAATCCCTAAGGGTTGTTTATGGATCGTTCAACTGATGCGTGGATTGCAGCCTACGCAAAAGGTTTTACTTCTCAAGGGATCTTGAGAAGCTTGCAATCCCCACCAGGCAGTGTACCTGATCGATGTAGTATAGTGTAGTGGCAAGTACCGGGGGATTGATCGTTCTACTTGGGGAATAGTGTTCGTTAGGATTGAAACTGATTAAACTAGGTCTAGAGGTGAGGGATGATTCTTTTTGCATTTTT
>LBNU01015980.1:30929-52851 GCA_014162995.1 Artemisia annua
GAAGTTCATCGGATTGCCCTATACCGTTTCGACTCCTCTTAAAGTTTGCTTATCGTTTAAAAGTTTTCCAAAACGCAAGTGATACAAAGGCAAGTTTTGATCTTTAGTTTGGGAACTTATTAATGTTCACACCCCCAGTTGGGAAGTGTTCTGCCTTGGTTTTCGGCGGTTGTTTTTATTGTTGTATTTAAACAAAGAAAACGGGAAAATCTTTTTGTGTTTTTAATCTTTTATAGATATAAATACATATATAGATACAAAAGAAAAATATATTTGGTTTTTTTATAAGTTTTTGAAAGCAATAACTTCTTGCGAAGGTTCTACAAGACTAATCGTTAAAACCTTTTACGAGACTTTCGACGCACAGCCTCCCCGGCAGCGGCGCCATTTGATTCGTTGTGTTTTTGTGTCAAAACAATTTATCAAAATATCAACAAAGTGAAGTCAATGTTATCGTGAGGACAACAAGACGTTGAGAAATACAAGTAAAGCCTTTGTGAAAAGGATTACCTCGTAAACTCGTGCAATGTGATATTTTTAAGACCGGGAAGGTGATTTCCCGGGTCGTACCCCAACGAGGTGTGAACGGAAAGCTTCGTGAAAAGATCGAGATTAAAATCTTGAATGTTTGATTGAGAGAGATTGTTTGGTTTTGTTGTACGTTAATTTATCGGAAATTGAAAATTAATGAAAATAAAACAACCTAAGGGGAATAAAAGGCAAAGGGAAAACTAGGGAAGTCCTAAAACACTACGGGAATCAAAATGAGGTATCGGGAATCCTAAAACATAAGTTAACAAGTAAACGTGACGTTTATTTAAGATAAACGTCAACGCACAAATAAAAACGTGAAATTAATGCTACACAAGTCCTACGGGCATGAAATTAATTTTCCTACGTTCTAAAAGATAAAATAAAATTTTAGGAAAAAGAAAATTAAAAATTCAATTAAAATTCTAATTAATATGACTTAAAAACTAATTAACACTAATTAAATCAAGATAAATACTAAAACTAATCTAATAATCTAAAACTTTTTTTAACAAATTCTACAAGTTAAAATCAACCTAAAACAAAAATAAAAAGTAGTGGCACAACACAACAATAAGCAAAAAATAAGCTCAACTAAAGCTGTTAAGCTTACTTAAGCAAACGAGCAACAAGTGATCTTATAATAAATTTTACAAAGGTATACACAAAAAAGACCCAAGGGCAACTGGTATAAAGGTTTGGTGTTGTGTCTGTGTTTAGCAAGAGGCCTTGAATTCGACCCCTGTGAAGCAAACATCACTGAGAAGCTTTTGGCAAGATTGTGCAACTTTAAAAACCCAACAGTTAAGAGTTTATTCCTTAAATTAGATTTTTGGCCATAAGTCACTTAACCAAATAAGCAAATAAGCCAAGGCCAACCAAACATAAACAAACACAATCTTGGACAAACACTAACAACTTACAACAACAATCTAAAAGCTAGGATTAAACAGAATCAAAGATTCAACAAGGCTTAATGGTTGCTGAAGCATACAACAGAAATGGGTCAAAATGGGTAGTTAGAAGGGCAAAATTAAGCAAGCAAATAAGCTAACAACTCCAAACAAAGGGTAGATTCAAAAAGACAGTAGTGCTAGCTTCTCAAAACAACAAGAATCAATCTAAAAGCTCAAGAATTGAAAAAGATATAGCCAAAAGAAAAATGGTTTTTTGTGACTTTTTTGTCAAACGAGTTTTGCAGCCCGAAAAAGTGGGTTAAGTCCTGAAAGAAAAATTCTAAAAATTAAGGGAAAAATACTACTAAGTAGATTACTTATAAGAGTACATTTCCCCAAAATTTTATCAGATTTGGTGGAGAAATGAGGAAATGAAAAATAAAAAACTAAGTGGCTGCTGGGCTGATTTTTTGACAGCAAAACGATGGACAAAATGGGGCAAAATGGGTGATTTTGTGGTGTTTGACCACACGAAAGTCAATGAACAGAAGTTGGTAATGATGTAATATACTATATGAAACCAAACTAAAGCAAGAACAACAACAATCTATGACTTGAAACTAAATTCTTACTAACTACCTTATCTTAACAGTTAACTAAGAAAAATATTAGAAAACTTAACTCAACTACTTAAAATCTTTTAGAAAATGAAAATTTATGATGGAAAACTAGTAAGAATACTTAAAGAAGGCTGAGTAAAGTAAAAAAATAGGACAAAACAGTTTTTCACCCAACGTTCAATACTAAACCAAACACTCCTTTATGGGCAGTTTTGAAACTTTTTCAAAGGATATGAACAAATCAACACTACAACTAGGTTAATTAACTAATATTAAACTAAATTAGACCTAGCTAAGCACAAGTACACAACAAACACCAACAATTATCAAATAACATCAAATTGTGACAAAAAATATAGAGTAAATTCTTACTTGGCATCCAAGCTGGTAGATACCCAAGAACCAGTGAACAAACTACAACCTATTGTCCCCTATGGGACTCTAAACCACATTCAATCTCTACTGCTGCTGCTGCAACTTCTTCTTCTTTCTTCATACTTCTTTTTTTTTGTATTTTTGATTATTTCTTTGTATTTTTTTTCCTTTTCTGAGTTATTATTATTTTTTATTTTTTTTTTTTTTGCTTCTTTTAAACTTTAAACAACTTAAAAATACTTTGGGAATGTAAATAAGCAGAGTGATAAACAAATTGAAAAGATAATAAGAAAATTGAAAACTTAAATAAAAACTTGGAATTAATTGAAGCTTAAACGAAACTGAAATTACTTTGAGAATTTGAAATTAGAACTAAAAACTAATTTAAAAACTGAAAGATACAAAAATACAAGGTAGGCTAAGGCGATTTTGGTGTACATTTAGTGGGGTGTAAACAAATTCTCACTTTGAGTAAAATGCTCAAAGATCGAAACGAAAGGATAGGCTCGGAGGGGTGTACTAGGGGTATCGTGTACCAAAAATGGATACAACGCAAAGGGTGTGGGAGAATTACTTGACCAATAAAGTCAAAGTAATTATAACAAAAATACAGGTGTAAAACAATGGGTTAATCCTAATGCCTCTTATCATGTAGTAAATCTTAACTACACGAATGTAGTCTCACTTGTGGATTTGAGATGGTCCTAACGCAAGTTCTAGAATCTAAATACTACCGGTACTCACATCATAGCACCAAAGATGGATGCTTTTCCTACCAATTCTAGGGGCGAACCTCACATATTTGGGGTGGAAAATTTTTTAGTGGTACGGTTTTGTGCTAGTCATACAATTTCCTATCCATGAGACGCTCATTAAGATCAAGGTTTCACTTCTAAATGTTGTAAAAAATTTTAAATTGGCGCTAAAATTGCCCTAACAAATATTTCTCTTGGTTTTATTACAAATTTACTATCAAACAAAGCAAAACATCAAGCGTAAGTGTATTCTCAACGGTGCCTTCATTTACCCCCCTTACACTTAAACCGAACATTGTCCCCAATGTTCAAATAGAAGATGTAAAAGTAAATAAAATGAAAGAATGAAATCAAATACTCCCCTGAATCGTTTGATGTGGATAGTGAGGTAACATGGTTAGATCTTCTTCCAAGAAAGACGAGCGTTCAAAGCTTCCCTTCCAAAATAATAAACGTCTTGTTGTCCAAAATAACATGTTAACCTGAAAAAGATAAAGGCCAACCTCGCATAAAATCGGTGGTAAAATCTATATAATAGGATATAATGCTTGTGGAATGAATATTTTGCAGAATCCCTGGAGATTATAAGTTAAAGAATTGACAAAACTTTTTAGGTTCCGGAAGAAATACAAAACTTTCAAAAATTGCAGAAAATTTTAACCTGACGCCGTCAGGTGTTATTCCTGACACCGTCAGAATGATCTGACAGAATTCTCATGTTAAGTTTCCGGAAAAAATTCTGGAAAAACTAGATCTTACTTCCTGGAATTCCTACAAAAATTCATTATGACTCGATACAAGCATTTGACTCAAACAAATACTAATATGTATGTTAATTTACATTGTTATGATTCATGTTCATTCGTTCTTTATAAACCGATTTAGATTTCCCTTACACTTAGCTTTTGCGAAATACCTTTATATGTAGTTAAGACTAAATTAAAAACAAAATAAAGCATTTTCACATTTTAGTTTGAAACATGAATCAATAACAAGAAATATAACTTACATACGGAAACAAATAAAATCAAATAAACAAACAAACAAACACAAAGCATGGGTTGCCTCCCAAGAAGCGCTTTTCTTTATTAACGAGTCTTGTAGCTAGACTCAAAGTCACCGTACATTACGTGACTTCGTCGTTGGTCACGGTTCCTGAGTCATCCTCTTTTCCGGTTTTGTATTCCGGTCCTAATTTCAAACAATCCTTATAGAAACCGAATATTCTTCCCATGACATAGTCTACTCCCCTACGTCTATCCTCATCGTTCCTATAGTAAACCGCTTGTTTGAGCTCCTTTTCAACATTGGACAAGTGTTGGAATTGCTCTATCTTATATGGCATTTGGTAGTTCACTTCGTCGGTCTCATCCTTAAATTTAACTATTCCTAAGGAAGGTTCATGAGTCATTCTAGAGACCTCGATAAATGGCTTGCCTAAAACTACTTGGGTTACACTTGCGTCGACTATTGGGCGGATATCTTCTACAATCACAAAGTCGGTGACATAGGTAAAGTTTCCTACATAAACCGGTAATCCCTTAACTCTCCCCGTGAAGTTACTAATCCATCCCTTATCGGGGAGCACCCTATACCTAAGTTGGTTTTTCATTATCAAATTGTATTGGGCTCTAGTCATGATGTTTATGGGCGATCTAGGGTCGATGTAAGCTTTCCATATATGCAAATGTCCGATGTTGCATGGTATGTTGAGATTAGAAGGATCGCCCACTTTGATAATCGGGTTACCTAGGAAGTATGGGGTCTCGGAGTCATCGAATAGATTCTTATGATATGCTCGCTCTTCCCTAGTTGGTAACCTATTGAAGTAGTCCTCTTCTCCTACTTCTTCTATTTCGCTAATCTTAGCTTTCCTATCATCCTCTACTCCCTTATTCTCATCCTTTGATTCACTATCATCCTCACTCCTATCAATTGGTCTAATGGTAACAACGTTGACGAAGTGGACATGTTTGGATGAAGAGGGGTCTTTGATTTGGGGTCCGCTATTGGTGTTCCTAGCGTCCTTATGTGGGGGTGATAGCACTTGGTTGTTGAGGGCCTTCAACAAGTTGTCAATCTTATTGGTCATCTCTACTTGTTGTTGATTGAATTCGGATGTGAATTTAGCTATACGAGCTTCTTGAGATGCCATAAAGTTGGACATCAACCCTTCGAAGTTGTTGGTACTACCATAGTTGTTGGAAGGATTGTTGTTGAAGGTACGGTTTGAGGAAGGACCGTTGGGTTGAAACCGATTAGGTGGGTTGGAAGAATTGTTTTGGGGCGCGTTTTGGTTTGACTTCCACCTAAGGTTGGGGTGATTTTTCCATGAGGGGTTGTATGAATCTCCGTAAGGGTTTGGCTCGGGTTTGAAAGTGTACCACTTGTCTCCCGCTCCGTCGGTACGCGTGGATGCGTAGTCCGCAAAAGCTTGTTCGGGGAGTTCCATGCAATCACGAGTGTCGTGGGGACCACTACATAATTCGCACGAAGAAGTGATTTTGTTCACTTGGCTTGAAGGTTTAGGAGCTTCGTAGGATTTCATGAGAAACTTGACTTGGTCTTCAAGTTCTATGATCCTACGGTCGGAAGTGCTTGAATTATTCGAAGGCAAAGATATTGCCTTGACCGTTTTATTCAAATCACGGGGATCATTCCAACTTTCGTTGTCATATAGAGCAAGATCTTCTAGGAGATCCCATGATTGTTCCGCACTTAGATCACGTAGCTTGCCACCGGCCGCTTGGTCAATGGTTTGCCTCGTGTGGAGATTGATGTGGTCATAGAAGATTTGGACTTGGAGCCAAAGGTCTATGCCATGATGAGGGACTTTTTGGAGTAAGTCCTTGAATCGAGTCCATGCCTCGTAGAGGGTTTCGCCTTGGCGTTGTTGGAACGCCAAGATATCATTCCTTAGCTTGGTAGTTCTCCCCGGTGGGAAAAATTGAGCAAGGAAACGAGTTGTGAGATCGTCCCAAGAGGTGATGGATCCTGCGGGAAGTCGCTCAAGCCATTGACTAGCTTGGTCCCGTAGAGAGAATTGGAAGAGACGCAATCGGGTCGTCTCTCGAGTTGCAACATCAAGGTCTATGGAATCTACGATTTTGAGGAAATCCTTGAGATGTTGGTTTGGATCTTCGGAACGAAGTCCATGGAATGCGCATCCGCTTTGCACCAACCGGATGGTGTCGGATCGCAAGGGAGTGACATTGGCTCCTTGAGTGAGCTCAATGGTGTTTCGATAGCCAAGGTGGCTAGGTCGGGAATACTCTCCTAAGGTGCGGGGTCTAGGAGGTTGGTTTGGTTGTGGTGGGTGGTTTGGTTGAATTAGGTTGTTGGGATCAAGGATGTTACCACCTTCCATGATGGCGGATGGTAAAGATTACGAACAAAAACACGAAGAAAAAGATAGACTAAAGAAAATCCTAGAAAAAGAAAATAAAAATCTCACTAGAAAGGAATCTAGTGAGTAGACCTAAAGAAATAAAAATTCTACCTAAACAATAACTATTCCCCGGCAGCGGCGCCAAAAACTTGATGCGTGGTTTTGTGACCTTACAACAGGTTTTACCTCTCGAGGGATCTCAAGAGGCTTACAACCCCACCAGGCAGTGTACCTGACCGATGTAGTATAGGATAGTGGTAAGTACGGGGGATTGATCGTTCTCTCACAGGGAATAGTGTTCGTTAGGATAGAAAAGCTACTCTAATAGGTCTAAGGGTGGAAGGAAGATTCTTTTTGTATTTTTATATTTTTTTGAAAGCAATTAAAATCTCGGTTTTTAGAGGAAGGGCGGAATTAGTTGCTAGTCAACTAACCCAAGTTTACTACTTATGCAAATTAAAATAAAATAAATATCTAAACTATTGTGGTTGTGAAAACAATATGGAGAAAATTGTGTTTACTTAGATTTCATTACTCCCTAACTATCTTTTACCGGTTAATTGATATGTGTGTTACTTGTGTGGATGAAGGGTGTATTCCTAATAACTCATGGAGTGGCATACATATCTCTCCAATTCTATGAGCTCTTATCTCGCCCTATGCCATGCACGGCACAACCATAGGGGTTGTAAACAGTGGCTCATGCGTTAAATACTACCTTAATAGCCTAGTATGCCTTGGCTACATGTTTCCCAAGACGTTCAAGCACGTTACCATAAAGGAGGTTGCCCAGTTTTCTTGAGCCTAACATTGATGGAACAATCATCCCAACAAACAACAACACATCAATTAACCAATATTTAATAGTTAGGTTTCATTAGATCTAAGCAAACACAAGAGAATTTAGCTACACATGTTAATTAAAAGACAAGCAAAAGAGATAGTCAACCAACACATAGACATATTGACTGAATTAAAGTGAAGACTTATCTTTAATTAAGCATGAGGGTTCCAAGGGTTGGAAACCCTAAAAAGTACAGAAAATTCGTCTAGGGTTTGGTGCCAAAAGTTCTCCACTTAATGAATGAAAAATAGAAAACTATATATACATTTTACATTCTAACGGCGTCAGGTTATAGAGGCTGACGCCTTCAGCTCGCCGCCATTAGGTTTCTCGGATGGCCTAGATCCACTTCTGACGCCGTCACTCTCTATTCCTCTCTGGGCCGTCACTCTTTCAATCATAACCTGACGGCCTACAACTTCTAACACCTGACGGCGTCAGGTGTTAATTTCCAAAATCTTTCTGGCCTGTCATTTGATAATTGGTTTCCACTCTTTTGTCAAGGCTTGCTGACGGCGTCACCTTGTGACTCTGACGCCCTCAGGTTGTAATTTCTGCTTCTTTTGAGACTTTGTCGTTTTATTCACTTTTATGCTCCAAAAACGTCCAAATATGCATGTTTTCCAGAATTCCTCTCAAAAGTACCTAAAATGACAAAAGGAACGATTTAGGGCAATATTTGATCACATTTATACGAATTAAGGCTTAAATGACCCCTTAAAAGCGTAACACTTTTCGTCTCATCAACAATACTCTTCCACGTCAGCAGTACCCTTCAGAGTAGTACTTTCCATATATCAGGGAGCAGTACTTTCAGTAGTACTTAGGCAAAGTACTGTTTCATTAAAATATCTTTTAACATTGACTCTTTGACCAAAATATCTTCTGAAAGTCTACCCGATATAGTTAATACTTTCCATATTTACTCCCCAAAGCTACCAGGGCAAGTATAATTGAATGATCATCATTAATAACCCATGAGACATACTTGCCTATAAAAAGAACTTTCATTAACACTTTTCTTCATCAAAAACTTATCTTCATCACAAAAACCCTAACTTCATCATGAGCAACTTCCTATTGATATACATCTCATCCGATGACTCCAGTGATTCAGAGATCGATTACTTCTCCGATTCTGATTCTGATTCGAATCCAGGATGGAGTGGTTACTTTCCTCCTATTGCATCAAGCTCAACCAACCTAAAACCTAACAAAAAGGTTTCAACTTCTTCTCCAGCTCCAGCATTATCCAGTGAATTGCCACAAGCCTTGACACAGGCTCTAGAGTCTGCCTTAAAGAACATGAAGGGGCCTGCTCAAGAAAAGCCTGCAAGACCAGAAAGACCTCCAAAGCAAGTGCTTTTCCTGGCTTGCCCAAGGAAGCAATCATCTTTTGATGACAAGAGAAAGATTGCTCAGAAGGGAAAGCACAATTATCAAGGAAAAGGATTAAGGCCTATGGAGTA
Organism: Artemisia annua; assembly: GCA_014162995.1. Lineage (NCBI taxonomy): Eukaryota > Viridiplantae > Streptophyta > Magnoliopsida > Asterales > Asteraceae > Artemisia > Artemisia annua. Next base: position 39,808 of record LBNU01015980.1, read on the forward strand.
GATTATGTAGGATGTAGGTTGGGTAGGGTTGATGTAGGTTGTTTTGATGCTGTATCTTTGTCTGGATTGTGTCTGTAACTCTTGAATGATGAATGTAATCAACTTTGAATGATAATGAATAAAATTTATTTACTGTTGAATGACATATGTAATTTATTTACTGTTGAATGACATATGTAGCTTCCCCTCAAATAATGACTAACTACTAATGCCTCCCCTCAAAAGTAGCTTAATTATTTATCATACCAATACTTACCACCAAATGCTTGAATCTTGAAACATCAAAGCCTTTTGTTAGTAAATCTGCTACATTATCATCTGTATGCACCTTAACAACATTAATGAGTCTATGCTCATAACAATCTCGAATAAAGTGATGCCTAATCTGAATATGCTTGGTCTTGGAATGGTAAACTGGATTCTTCACAATACAAATAGTACTCTCATTATCAATATTGATAGGAGTATTCTTGAAATTGAATCCATAGTCCAAGAGTTGATTCTGCATCCAAAGTACTTGTCCACAACAACTTGCAGCTGCAACATATTCTGCTTCAGTAGATGATGTTGCTGCAATTGTTAGTTTCTTACACTGCCATGAAACTAATCTTCTTCCAAGATATTGGCATCCTCCAGTGGTTGATGTTCTATCATAATTATCCCCTGCATAATCACTATCTAAAAAAGCTTCCAAGTGAAAAGGTGATTCCTTAGGATACCACAATCCTAACTTAGGTTGATGCTTGAGATAACCAAAAATCCTCTGTACTGCATTCATATGAGGGACCTTAGGTGATACTTGATATCTTGCACAGAGACATACAGCAAATATTATATCAGGCCTTGATGCAGTTTGGTACATAAGACAACCAATCATAGATCTGTAAAGCTTGACATCCACTGGTTTTCCATCTTCATCTTTTCCTAATGAGTTTGAAGCTTTAATGGGTGTTGTGACTGGCTTGATAGTACTGAGATTAAACTTCTTAAGAATGTCAGTGACATTCTTATCTTGACTAATGAAAATTCCAGTACTTGATTGTTTAACTTGAAGCCCCAAAAAGAAAGTTAATTCACCCATTGAACTCATTTGAAATTCTTTTTGCATGAGCCGTTCAAATTTTTTCACCATAGACTGTTTTGTGGCTCCAAAGATAATATCAACCACATAAACTTGAACAAGCATCATATCCTTTTTATCTCTTTTAATGAACAGAATCTTGTCAATTGCACCTCTCCTGTAACCATGTTGCAATAGAAAAGTGGAGAGTCTTTGATACCAAGCTCTGAGAGCTTGATGAAGGCCATATAGTGCCTTACAACTTTGTAGACTTTGTTTGGATGTTCAGGATCCTCAAAACCAGGAGGTTGTTTAACATAGACTTCCTCTGTAATTTTGCCATAAAGGAAGGCACTCTTGACATCCATTTGATAAACTAGAAATCCCATATATGATGCCAAAGCAAGAAACAATCTTATAGCTTCAATTCTTGCTACAGGAGCAAACACTTCATCATAGTCTACTCCTTCTTCTTGTCTGTATCCTTGTGCAACCAATCTTGCTTTGTTCTTGATAACATTTCCTCTTTCATCCCTTTTAACTCTGAAAACCCATCTTGTACCAATTACCTTCTTGCCATCTGGTAAATCACATAGTACCCAAACTTCTTGAAGCTTGAATTGTAGAAGTTCTTCTTGCATAGCTTCAACCCAACTCTCTTTAGTTAAAGCTTGAGCTATATTCTTGGGTTCTTCTTGAGATATAAAGCAGGCAAACAGGCATGTTTGTTGATCCTTATGATTCATCCTGTTTTGTTTATAAACAAAGCTAAGTAAAGCATTATGTTGCTGAGAAAAACCTTTAGCTTTTGTTCTTGTGAGCACTCGTGAAGTTGAAGGTCCAATGATTTGATCAACTGGATGATTTTTATGAATTCTTGATTATGATTTTTAAGAAGGTCCAAAGCTAAGTAAAGCATTATGTTGCTGAGAAAAACCTTTAGCTTTTCTTCTTGAGATATAAAGCAGGCAAACAGGCATGTTTGTTGATCCTTATGATTCATCCTATTTTGTTTATAAACAAAGCTAAGTAAAGCATTATGTTGCTGAGAAAAACCTTTAGCTTTTGTTCTTGTGAGCACTCCTGAAGTTGAAGGTCCAATGATTTGATCAACTGGATGATTTTTATGAATTCTTGATGTAGGAGTTGATGGAACTTCAAAATCATTACCCAAATTTGTGAAATCTGGATCTTCATGGGAATTTGAGAAAATACCTTCATCTTCTAACTCATCATCAGTGTCTACTAATTCAGGCATGTTAGGATCATTTAAATCCGTAGTAGAACTCACAATTGGTTCAGCAGTACTTTGATCCAAAGTACTGTGATCCAAAGTACTGTCATCCAAAGTACTGTCATCCAAAATACTGTGAGTATTTTCATTGAACTTACCTTTTTTCTTTGCAGCTTCATAGGCTCTCCTTTGATCATCTTCATAGGTTTTAGCTAGTGTTTCTTGAAAGAGCATCCTATTGACTTCATCTTGAATTGCTTGATCTTAATTAGAGAGTATAGAAGTTGGTTCAACAGTACTTTGCTTCTTCTCAATGGTTATGGGTTCTTCATCAGTAACATCTTCTGATCTAACATTGACTCCATGAACAATATATTGTGAATCTTCTTCCTTGTGAACAACTTGATTTTCTTCTCTGACAGGCACATAATTCATAGAAGGAGTCAAACTATCAAGATCAAAATACCAATCAGGACCTTTTCCTTTTTGATTTTGTTGATCTTCCAGAAAATCAACATGAAGACATTCTTGAACCTTTTTGGTAACCCTGTTGTACACTCTAAAACCTTTGCTGTTGGTACAGTAACCCAATAAGTATCCTTCTTCTGACTTACCATCAAATTTTCCCAGAGAATCAATAGTATTGAGAATAGTCAGAGAGCATCCAAAAGGTTTTAGAAAACAAATATTTGGTTTCTTACCCATAAGCAACTCATAAGGTGTCTTCATCTGAGGTTTAGTCACTAATACTCTATTCAACACATAGCAAGCAGCACTTACAGCTTCAGCCCAAAATTGAATAGGTAATAAGGAATCTGCAAGCATTGTTCTTGCTGCTTCTATAAGTGTTCTATTCTTCCTTTCTGCAACACCATTCTGCTGTGGAGTTCTAGCAATACTAAACTCCCTCTTAATCCCTTTCTTAGCACAAAATTCATCCATTAACTTGTTTTTGAATTCAGTCCCATTATCACATCTAATACCTCTAACTTTGAGTCTCAATTGATTTTCAAGGGCTATAATAAGATCAAGAATAGCATCAAAAGTATAATCTTTAAATCCCAAGAAAAAGACCTAGCTAAATCTACTGCAATCATCTGTTACAACTAAGCAATATTTCTTCTTGTTTAAGCTTGAAACAGAAACAGGTCCAAATAGATCCATGTGCAACAACTCCAAAGGCTCTCTGACAGTTCTTTCCTCAAGCTTTTTGCATGAAGCTTTATGTTGTTTACCCTTCTTGCAAGCCAAACATGAATGATCAGTCTTGAAAGATTTAGAAGGTAAACCTCTAACTAAATTGCCTTTAACAAGCTTGTTGATATTCTTGAAATTCACATGACCTAATCTTCTATGCCATAAATGTGCTTCTTCAAGTGTTGCATTTGCTACTAAACATGTTGCTCTTTCAGTAGAGTTGTATTCTTCAAATCAATACTATACACATCATTGGTTCTTGGTCCTCTTAGTGTTACCAAGTGATCATCTACAAACTTATACTCAGNAAGCTTGTTGATATTCTTGAAATTCACATGACCTAATCTTCTATGCCATAAATGTGCTTCTTCAAGTGTTGCATTTGCTACTAAACATGTTGCTCTTTCAGTAGAGTTGTATTCTTCAAATCAATACTATACACATCATTGGTTCTTGGTCCTCTTAGTGTTACCAAGTGATCATCTACAAACTTATACTCAGGAGAGAGAATGACACATTCTGTGTTAGTGAATAACACAGGGTGCTTCTTGTCACGAATCTGAGATACTGACAAAAGATTGAACTTAAGCTCCTTCACATAACGAACATTCTCAAAATCAATACATCCTGTCTTGATAGTTCCTTTGCCAGTAATTCTTCCTACTTCAGGATCATCTCCAAAAGCAACTTTTCATCCATAATATGTCTTAAAATCTGATAGTAGCTCCTCGTCTCCTGTCATGCTTCCAGAGCAACCACTATTAATAATTAAATGATGTTTAAGCTCCTCTTCTAGGTTGCCCTGCACAAGAATGAGAAAGTTAGTTTCTTTTAGGAAGCCAAGCCATTACTGACTTGTGTTCCCCTTGTGGAGAGACATAACTTTCTTTTACAACAAAATTTTCCTTTTCACCCATACATTCTGAAAGTATTGTTTTTCCCCCACCAGCACTTTCTTTCTTGACCCACATGGTTTTAACACTTTGTTTTGAGCTCTTTAGTTTAGGTACTCTACTTGAGGTGTAAGACCTTCTAGATGGAGTGTAACTGGATCTCCTTGGTCTTACATTGGCAGTACCTTGATTGGGTGAAAACTTCCTAACAGTACTTTGTAAAAGTACTACTTTCGGCTTGCCAGTACTTTGAAAAGTGTTGCCTTGAGGTACTGGTGATTTGGAAAAAGGTCTTTTCTGGTGAGGGTACCTATAGTCTTTTGTAAAATTACTATGGTTGACCCTACTTGAATAGTTCCAAACTGGTTTAGTCTCTTTTGGCCTATGGTTAGCAGATTTGGTCTTTGGATATTGACTTAAATATTCTGAGTGAAAGTTACAATCTTTAATCAAGTGAGTAGAACTGTAACAAACAAAACATAATTTTTGATTCATCATCCCAAATCCTCTACTTTGAGTTCTATGGCCAAAACTATCATGACTTCTAGATGAATGATTAAAAGGTTTTCTAAAGTTAGCAGTATTTTGAAAAGAGTTTCTTGAAGGTACTGCTAAATGACTAGCAGTAGTTTGAGAAAAGTTTGAATGTACTTCTTGTTTTGAAAAGACTTTATGAAACCTTTTATCATTGTTTTCACATCCTGAATCCCTAACATTCCTTTTATTGTTGTCATTCTTAGGATTCTCAACTTTTTCTTCAGATGGACTTGAATTAGATTGACTTTTAAGCTTTTTCCTAAACTCTAAATTGTCTATTCCAAAACAAGAGACATCTGTCCTAGGTGGCTGAAAACTTCCAATGGCATGAGGAACTGCATGATACCCCTCATCTTTCTTATACTCAGGAGGTGTTGGACTAGTGGGTCCTCATTACCAGATGTGTTTTCCTTTGAGCAAGTTTCAAATTCACTAGTTGAGATTTCTTTTGAACTACTTTGTTCCTTATCACTAGCTGAGTTCTCTTCTAAACTACTGTATTCCATACCAAAACCTAGTCCAGTTTTAATATGTGATCTTCTTTGTTTTTCAACAAAACTAACATGTGACAGACCAGATTCTTTCAAGCTAGCAAACTTATCTAACAACTCATCTATTTCTTTAGTCACTTTTTCTAGCTCAAATACCTTACATCCTAACTTCCATTCACTCAATTTTAATTGACAGTCTTGTTGCTGATAGTTTTCTGCCCAATCCAGTTCATTATTTTCATGAGTGATTATTTTGGCTTCCATTGACTCTAAAGTCAATTGATAGCCAGCTACCTCACCCCTAGCCCTCCTAAAATTATCTCTTTCAGTCACATAATCATTAAGCACCTTTTGATAAAGAGTATTACACTTAGAACATACCTCAGGAGTAGTGGGTGAACTTGGTGAAGTAGCTACCATAGCAAGCAGAACAGGTTCATCTTCACTTTCCATGCTCCAATCAAAGCTTCCAAGACCATCTCTTGATTCCAAAGCAGCAAATCCTGGTTCTTCATCAAAGGCTGTGCTCCAGTCTTCCAATGCAAAAGTACAGTAGGTTACTGGTTCATCATCAAATTCATCACTCCAGTCAACCTCTGATAGATTTTCTTGAGCTACCAATGCTTTTGGTTTAGTTTCAGTAACAGGAACCTCCTTGATTTCAACCTTGGGTTTCTCAATAATCCTATTTGCTTGATATTTAGCAAACTTGCATTCCCTTGCAAAGTGTCCAGGCCTTTGACAATTAAAGCATTCAATCTTAGACTTATCAAATGCTATACCCTGTTTGGCTTTGAAGTCAATACCTCTTCCTGTTTTGTTCATGAACTTCTTGATCCTTGCAGTTATCATGCCAACTTGCCATCTTATATCAATCTCTTCTAGATCATCTTCTTCAATTTGCAACAAATCTTCTTCATAAGTAACAGGTAAAGTGGCTTGTTAAGCAAAGAAAGAACATACAACATCATCAGAATTCATGATGTTTGATGGTGAGGAAGTGGTAGTGGTCATGGTTGTACAAACATGCTGTTTTTCACCAACATTACTTTGAACAGAATAAACAGTACTTTTAGTGGAAGTACTGCTTTTGTTTTTAGAAGACATAAAAGCAATGTTGTGTAATTTTGAACTTATTTTACCATTCATCTCATGCTCATACACCTTTAAGTTGTTATAGAGATCATCAAAGTCCATACAATCTAAACCAGGTTGTCCTCTGATCATAGTAGCAACCACATGCCATACAGATGGCAAACTCCTTAAGAACTTCAAGTTTGCATCTTCAACAGTTACCTCTGCTCTATATAACTCTAGCATACTTAGAAGATTTTGAAATCTATAATAGGCAGCATCAAGACCTTCTCTTTCACCAACAGTGAATGTTTCAAATTGTTGCTTCAATAAGTTTCTATGCATCTTCTTGGAAGCATCATTACCTCCAAACCTTGTCTTGATAGCAGCCCATAATTGTTTTGCATCCTTAGCATCATGAAACGTGAGTAGGTGACCATCAGGAATAGCAGACAGCAGTATGTTGAGAGCCTTATCTTGATTTCTTTTTGTAGCTGCTGGCACTTGTGGTTGAGGTGGTTTAGGTTGTCCTGGAACTATTTCAGGTTCTTCAATAACCATATTACCATTAACAATTACATCCCATAGAGCATGGTCTGTAATAGCAATGTACTGCCTCATCTTCATGCTCCAGAGATCATATTCTCCCTTCTTGATGATAGGAATTCTGAGTGAGGTGATAAATGGGATTGGTGCAGCTTCAGTCATCATCTTTAGGGTTTGTTAAGTCGGTTTTCAAGGATTTCTTCTTAATCAGAGTTTCCACACAAGCTCTGATACCACTTGTTGGATCGATATACTCTGACCAAACTAACTATGTAGCTTGTAAGGGTTTAGTAATCGTGGATAAATCCTAAACTACTAACAATGAAACACTGAATAACTTTGTTAAGTATGCGGAATCTACTTTAACAAAGCTAAGAAGAATTATCAAAGAAGTTTGATTATATTAAACCTTTAAACCTGCTTACGTACACAGATTCACTAATAACCCTAAGTTTCTCTAAAATCGTATATCTCTAATGCCAACCTAGGGATCCTTTTATAGGCATAAGGGAAACCCTAGTCGGTTTACAATACTTGAACGACAAGTAAACTAACTCTAATCTAAAGAACATTCTAGAATTACATAATGATCCTTAAACGTTTTACATTGTAGTCCTTTATCATAGCAGTACTTTAATAAGCAGCACGTTGACTTTCTTCAGCAGCACTTTGACTTTTATGAGAAGCAGTACTTTGATCTTCTAGCATTACTTTGTCTTTATAACCCAACAGTTAGAGAAAGACAATAACTATTATAATAAACTTGCATTCAATAACTAAACAAATAATTATGAAAGCATATAATCAAATCACGTAAGAGCAAATAAACATCTAGAAATATCATATATACGAGATGCCATAAATTTAGGAATGAAGACTATAGTGAAAAGCAAAGTTCATAAATGTAAACTAGGGTTAGTTATATTTAGGAAAAACAATTTAATCAAGTTGGAGAATGAGTATGAGACTATTACTAGTGGTGCTCAATTCAGGCTAAACACGACCATTTTTACGGGTTACACACACCCAACTTCTCACATAGAAGCAATTCGACCGTTAGGTTAAATTGAATTTCTAGTCAATAGATTCTCCAGTAGTCATTCTCTTTTCAGAATAAATTGAGTTCCTAAATTTACCTAACGAAGGGTAACAAATATGAAGTTTGCTTGGTTCACTAATACTTGTCTTAAGTGATTCAAACATCATGTTTTAATGAAGGTAAATCTAGATGATATATTTTACTCACGATCCTAATAGAGACGTGTTGAATGTTTAGATAAGAGTAAACAAAATGTTTTAATCTTTTGTTTATGATTTATCAGTTGTTTGGTTTTAATGGCATATTACTTGATTTAATAAATGTGCTTGATTGAAGAACGCTCCTTAGCATATCTTGTGAAATGAATCTCATTAAGATTATTTATCTTAAATGAGTTTCTGATCTTCAAATGATATTAAGACTAAACACTTATATATTCTTAAACAAAAATTATTTTCAATGATTTTTTTCCAATGTTATATATCATAATTTAACTAGTATTTGAAAAAATGAATTTTACTTGTTTATGCATTTTGACAAGTTATTTTTCAATTCTAATAACTTATATTATTTCAAAAAGGAATGCGTAGTGCATTATCTTGTAACACAACCATTCATGCTACAAAGAAAATGAAATACATAGAATATATAGTGTGTATTATTCTTAAATATGTATTTTAGCTTGGAGTGATGATTTTGAGTAGTGTGAGCAAAGTTTACATATGTTTTTAAGTTGCTCATGTTTGGTTTTTCGGATATGACACATTTATCCATTGCATTGCAATGTAAATTGCTTGAATATTTCGGACGAAACATCCAAGTCATAATTCCTACTTCAATGTATATTTTATGAATGTGGTGAACATGTTATTCTAATATTTGGAACACAACTATTGGACAAGAAGATTCAATATGACATTATCAACACAAGTGTGAGTTATGATCCAATGCATATTCTTTTCATCCACAAAGGATGTAAATATTTTCATATCAATCGGGTGTGATTGAGTATGTAGATTCAAGACTATATCCTTTGTTGTAATTTGATATAATCTTGAAACTTAACAAATAACAATCCAATTTCTTGTCCACACTCAAAAACATATCAATTAGATTTGATAAATATATCAACCATAATTTGAATAATGAATTGATATAATATCAAGATCTTTCTTGACCCTCACGACCACTCATTTAAAATAAATATATATTTTGGTAGTGTGTTCCATTAATGCTAAGATTATTTATAAGTGAGGTTAGTGAATGATTGAAAGTTGACGTATTACTACATGATTGTTATATGTTCTGTTTATTTGAAAAACTATTCATTGTTGCGTATAATGAACTGACTTAGATTTTGAAAATATTTTTTTTTTCTTTTTATATAACTAATAATGTTTTAAAATGATTCAATTTCTCTTATTTAAACAACTTAAGGTAAAACATGGTAATTTGTTGAAAGTATTTAAGTGACTAGATTTAACTCATTTACAAGATGTTTGAGTAAGCTTAAGCCATCTATACCTATATGCAATGCAAACATAATTTAGCAATCCTAACGCAAGAAATCTAGCATAAGATCTAGCTAAGTATAAACCGGAAAACAAGCTATAAACTAATAGGGCACATATGCTTAGATATACAATTAGCTAAAATTAGAATGGCAACAATCATCTAATATATTCAATAAACAAAATTAAGACACAAAGAAGTTCACATAATCATATAGCATAACACATAAAAGCACTTGTCGTCGTTTTGTGTATCATATACAATAATGTTTACATAGCTCGATTTTGTTTGAAAAGAAAATAGTTTCCTCCCCATTTTAAAGATCAATATTTTAAAAATATGAATACTTTAATTTTCAAAGATATACCAACTAGGAATGCCCGAATTGAAGGAAAAGGTAAAATACAAGTTTTATTGTTAAAACGAGACACAAATTTTTGACCACCATGTAGTAATTTGCCTTTCTTACAAACTGAACTTTGAAATGATTATTTTCAAGTATTTTTAAATGAAAGTAGACTCAATTACCTTTAAAACGCCGGGTGGCACGATTTCTACGGAGTTACGATTAATTTTCTATGATTTTTCAAAGTTTCTGAAAAAACTGTCGAACAGACAGGCGGACCCCTTAATTTTAATGGGGCCGCCCAGTATTTAAGGGGGGCGCCCAGACAATTAAGGGGGCCGCCCATCTGGTACTCAAAAATGCATTTTTTGTTAAACATTGTTTTTTAACTTTGTGGAAATGTGTAAAACTTTCTGAATTTAATACCGAACATATAACACTTATTTTAAGCATAATTTTATTTCGAGCTAGTATAATTAGTGTATATAACATCAAAACTAATACAAGTTAATCAACAAAACACTTTTCATATTTAATCCTCCTTAATAGGTAATTTGATACATGGATCGTACTCAATTTTAAAACCATTTGTTTTGAAAATTTGAGCGACGTGGCTCTTGATACCAATTGTGAAAAACTAAGTTTACTACTGGATAGGAATTCCATCGGTATGGCATTAGAACTGCTCGGAGAAGTTCGATATTGAAGGTCGAAAGGGGGGGTTGAATAGTTTTACCTCTTTTTCATTTTATAAAATGTTTGTTTCAAAACCTTCAATTAGAGTTTATTATTGAAACAATATATAATCAATATGATCAATTATATATGTGTGCTTTTGAGTTTGTTTTCAAAACTTAGTTTTATGAATAGAGCTTTGGTTGATCTTTGTGTGAATATGTTTTCCTTTTAAAATCTTAAAACGTTTTCTATCAAATCATCTATTAAGTTTAACTCAACATGAGAAGTGTGAATAATGCATCTAAGTCCATTAGACCATATCATATAATTATTCATCCTATAACAATATTAACTTATATCTATCACACAATCAACATCAAAACAATATAAGCAACAATCAACACATATTTGCAAGCATAGATATAAAGCGAAAAATGTAAGAATAAATGAAAAGAGTTAAGAGAAAGGAAATGCAAACCGGGCACGATGATTTATAGTGGTTCGGCTACAAGGACACCTTCCTTGCCCTACTCCACTCCCCGAGTCACCTACTCGAGAGTTTTCTTCACTACTCAACAAGCTCCCTTTTGGTGGAGAAAACCGTACACAACTTTCGCTTACACCAATTAACGACACTAAGCTAAATGTCGGGTTCTAATAGTAGCTAGAACCAATCCCACGACACGACTTCGATCACTACACAACTTCTACATGACTTCACGACTTCTTCACGACTTCACAACTTCACGACTTCTACACTACTTCACAACTTCTTCTTTACTCCACTACTTATTCACACACCTACATCTTCACAACTAAATGACTTCTCCACACTACTACTTCTTCCCACTACTTCTTACTCACTTATTGACTCACTACTAAGTAACATCATCTTGATCTACTTATTAGATATACATACATAACTCACAACTTCACATCAACACTAACTAGACTCTAATATAACTTTAGCTTTATGATAGGGAGAATTCTTCTCTTGCACTTTGAGTGGTGAAGGATTGGATCACTTGAAAACAAAGAATTATAATCTTATGATCAAAGGATTTCGAAAGATGTTTAGAAAGGATTGGGACTGAAAATTTTAGTGCAGAAGGTGAGGAAAAATACCAGGAATGAACCAGTATTTATAGGCAAAGATTCCTGACAACAGGAGCGTGCCAGCCCCCTTAAATGGTGGCCGGCCCCCGTAAAATTAAGGGGGGCGCCCCTTATAATTAAGGGGGCCGCCCTCCTATAATGGCCAGGAATTTTGTCCTTTTCTGGGGAAAGTTTATTTGGTGAAAAACTAACTGATTTTGGTTAAAATTTTGAATTCATATATTTAGTATGATTTAAACATTTTCCTTTATTACCAAAAGTATTTTTCAAAATTATATAATATGTTTATATTATTTAATAAACTTTGTAATAATTAAATAAATATCCCTTTGATCATAAAATGTATTAGACATTTGTTTATACATACCTTAAGTGATTGTTGAAGCATACTCGAGACGTTGAGATGTCGAGAGCCGTTGACGTATGAATGCATAGATGATTTGTGATCACAAGTAACTTAAACACTTTACGTTATGTGTTGTAACTTACATCTTTGTCATCATTAAAACATTAAGAGGATGTTTAGATTAAATATCGTAATATAAATATCGTAATATTTATGCCAACAAGACACACAAAGGAAAATAAACCACATAAGGTTACATTGGGATGATTGAGAGAAAATGATTTATAAACATCTAGGATTTGCACATCAAATTCGACCCATAGTCTCATGATGTTGTATCTCTTGGACATTTATAAAACATCAAAACTTATAGTGTTTTAAATAAAGAGAACTAAAGAGTCGAGGAGTCGTTGAATCCAACATTCGACGAAATACCACCTCCTTCTAAGATATCATTCTTGGTAGATGATGACTTAGTCGAAAGTCCAACGATGGTAAGACAAGTAAAGAAAAATAGCAAGGAAGATGAACTATTAAAAAAGAGAAAACATAGATGTCCAAGAATTCATAAGTCATAGTGTCATAACATTATGGACAAAAGTTCAAAATGAAAATAACATCTCTCATCTTGTGTCAAACATTGAATAAAGTAATATTGACAAGGTCATAAAACTTGAATTATAGATCATAGTTGTAATTAAACAAACTCGATAAAAATAGTTTTTGGACATTAGAGTAAAACAACGATCGAAAATAAATCTTTCAAAATAGATAAAATGAATGTAGTGTCAATCTATGAAAGACTTTTTGAAAACTTAAGCAAGCTCCAAAAACAAGGAATAATCACCCAAAGACGTTCCTAATTACTCACAAGTTCACAATGATTAAGTCTTATATGACTTATCAAGAATGAGATTAGTGAATCCGTAGTTAAAACTAAACATAGAGAAATGTTTGGAAGTTTACTTGTTCTCA
>LBNU01015980.1:54173-73529 GCA_014162995.1 Artemisia annua
CTTTTGATGTATCCAAATAATCTCTTCCGAAAGAATTGTTTTAGGATCTTTTCTAATACGAGCACATAGACAAGCACTAAACATAATGTTGGATCTATTTGTTGTGAGAACAAGTAAACTTCCAAACATTTCTCTATGTTTAGTTTTACCTACGGATTCACTAATCTCATTCTTGATAAGTCATATAAGACTTAATCATTGTGAACTTGTGAGTAATTAGGAATGTCTTTGTAAAACCCTCAAATTCGAAAACCTAAAATTACGTATAATTTCGATTTTTTTTTAAAAAAAACTTTGTGATATTCTAAAATTAAACCTTAGACCTTATATTATACATTATAATTAAAACTAAATTACACTTATCTAAGTCTAAACTAAATAAAATACATATTGTACAAAAATAAAAAGATCCCAACACTTTAACTAATCACACGTTTGGAATTATGGAGTATATAAAATTAACTTTGAAATCTCATTAATGTCTCCCTAAGACTCGGCCCACTTTTGAATACATAAACCGAAAAATTTAAATGTTTTAAAGGCCCATTGATTAAATGATTAAACAAAAGAAACCGATACTTTTAATACCCTCTATTAAACCCACTTAAAACCCCATAAATGGTATTTAGTTTACACGCTCCTCTCTTGGTTGAGTATATATAATCAAGACCTGGTGTTTTTCTTGCTCTAATCCATTCGAACACTAACAAACATCAATCGCTGCTACTGCTGTTTTTTTTTCATTGATCGAACAAGGGTATAAGGTTTTGTTTTCTGATCGATTCATATAAGCTGGGAGCTTTCGAATATAATTCGGGTCCTGGCTTATCATTCCATTGCGTTAATCGTCTCGAGGTATCCTCTTATAACTCGGTTAATATTCTTGTTATCATGTGATCATCGTAATGTTTTAATGACTTGTGATCGACCGCCATGCGTAACATGATTATATAATCGACCCTTGTGATTATATATTTGACCCATGTTTATTCGAAAAAGATAAAACTGTTCGGACCTTTGTCATTGTTACTTTTGGCATGCGACCGTAATATATCGACCATATACAAACTTGTTCGATCCTTTTTAAATGGTATAAACTGATGTTAATTGTTACGTACTTGACTTGTAAATTTTTAGAAGGGTCACGTTTGTTTCTATTTGGTCAAGCCACCTAAATTTTTAAAAGGTTCCATGCATGCATGTATCTTAAATGTCTTTTCGTTCTGTTTTAAAATTTGTTTCGAATTAAAGAGAAAAGGTTGCGTTGGTTTATTGGGTCTAATAAGCTTAGCTGATTTTATTACTGTTTTTTGATAAGTATCAATCGGAAGTGTTTCATTTATTTCAAAATGTCAAAGTGGTAGGTTTGTGTTTATTAATTTAATTAACTTAGTTTATATGTAATAATATTTTGGTTATTAAAATGTCGGACAAACGTGATATATTATTTGGACATAATAATTATTGGTACGTTTAGGTTAAATAAAATTAACGACATTGAATATATTTGAAACCCTAACTGACATTTAATGAATATATTATATATGACGCTATTATGACCTAACCCTAAATTGTATCATGTAATTTGTCATTAACGAGACTTTAATGGAAACCCTAAACCTAATGGCATTTAATATATTTAAAACCCTAAGTTGACTAATGTGGAAACTTACTAAGTAGAATCAAACCCTAAAACGAGTAATCGGATTAACTAATAAGTATTGTATGAACCATAATCTGTGTAGATTCGTTGAAGGAGACGTACTTTGTTCTTGTGTTCATTCATTTGCTTTCCGTTCAATTGCATTAAGGTAGGATATTCGGTCTCTCTTAGACATTATTTTATTTGCATTTTTCGAGTATGGATATTCAGTCTTACTTTTAGACATTATTTCATTTGCATTTCGTATTGGTACGAATATTCTACCTTTCTCAGTAAGGTTCTAATTCTACGTTACTATTGTATTCGTTTGTTTCATATCGCTGCTTACATAACAATAACATATAGTACGTAGAATTAGAACCACTTACTGGTTAGGAAAGTAGAATATTCGTACCAATACGAAAATGCATACATTGATAAATAATTTTGATGTCTAAAAGTTAAGACTGAATATCCTTTATACCAATACGAAATGCAAATAAATTAATGTCTAAGAGAGATCCGAATTATCCATACCTTAATGCAATTGAACGGAAAGCAAATGAATGAACACAAAGAACAAAGTTACGTCTCCTTCAACGAATCTACACAGATTATGGTTCATACAATACTTATTAGTTAATCCGATTACTCGTTTTAGGGTTTGATTCTACTTAGTAAGTTTCCACATTAGTCAACTTAGGGTTTTAAATATATTAAATGCCATTAGGTTTAGGGTTTCCATTAAAGTCTCGTTAATGACAAATTACATGATACAATTTAGGGTTAGGTCATAATAGCGTCATATTAATATATTCATTAAATGTCAAGTTAGGGTTTCAAATATATTCAATGTCGTTAATTTTATTTAACCTAAACGTACCAATAATTATTATGTCCAAATAATATATATCACGTTTGTCCGACATTTTAATAACCGAAAATATTATTACATATAAACTAAGTTAATTTAAATTAATAAACACAAACCTACCACTTTGACATTTTGAAATAAAATGAAACACTTCCGATTGATACTTATCAAGTAAACCAAGTAATAAAATCAGACTAAGCTTATTAGACCCAATAAACCAACGCAACCTTTTCTCTTTTAATTCGAAACAAAATTTTAAAACAGAACGAAAAGACATTTAAGATACATGCATGCATGGAACCTTTTAAAAATTTAGGTGGCTTGACCAAATAGAAACCAACGTGACCCTTCTAAAAATTTAACAAGTCAAGTACGTAACAATTAACATCAGTTTTATACCATTTAAAAAGGATCGAACAAGTTTGTATATGGTCGATATATTACGGTCGCATGCCAAAAGTAACAATGACAAAGGTCCGAACAGTTTTATCTTTTTCGAATAAACATGGGTCAAATATATAATCACAAGGGTCGATTATATAATCATGTTACGCATGGCGGTCGATTCACAAGTCATTAAAACATTACGATGATCACATGATAACAAGAATATTAACCGAGTTATAAGAGGATACCTCGAGACGATTAACGCAATGGAATGATAAGCCAGGACCCGAATTATATTCGAAAGCTCCCAGCTTATATGAATCGATCAAGAAAACAAAACCCTTATACCCTTGTTCGATCAATGAAAAAAAAAACAGCAGTAGCAGCGATTGATGTTTGTTAGTGTTCGAATGGATTAGAGCAAGAAAAACACCAGGTCTTGATTATATATACTCAACCAAGAGAGGAGCGTGTAAACTAAATACCATTTATGGGGTTTTAAGTGGGTTTAAAAGAGGGTATTAAAAGTATCGGTTTCTTTTGTTTAATCATTTAATCAATGGGCCTTTAAAACATTTAAATTTTTCGGTTTATGTATTCAAAAGTGGGCCGAGTCTTAGGGAGACATTAATGAGATTTCAAAGTTAATTTTATATACTCCATAATTCCAAACGTGTGATTAGTTAAAGTGTTGGGATCTTTTTATTTTTGTACAATATGTATTTTATTTAGTTTAGACTTAGATAAGTGTAATTTAGTTTTAATTATAATGTATAATATAAGGTCTAAGGTTTAATTTTAGAATATCACAAAGTTTTTTTTAAAAAAAAATCGAAATTATACGTAATTTTAGGTTTTCGAATTTGAGGGTTTTACAAAGACANTTTGTAACCCATTCCCGGTTTCAAATCGTTATAGTTCTTATCATACATATCATAAGACTATCCGTAATGGAGATTGGCTTCATGTGTTGTACACCCCTTCCCGCGTCATTTAACCATTTTGGCTCCCTCACCTTCACGCACGCCTAGATCCTCCAGTTTGGAGTATGTGGTTTAATTTGTTCATCCGGACCATCGTATTAGAAAAGATCCTAAAACAATTCTTTCGGAAGAGATTATTTGGATACATCAAAAGGTACTACACACCTAGGAGTATGGTATCCCAAAGGAACGGGAATAGAAACCATAGTGTATGCCAACTAAAATTTTGTCGGTAATTAACTTGATAGAAAAAGCACAAGTGGTGCTTGCACTTTTATACTTACTTACCCCATGAGTCTCTAAGAAGCTTAAGGCTCTCAAATCAATATCGGATGGAGAAGCATGTCAACAAGCTCCGTTAGAACAAGCAAACTCACGTCAACAACGGAATTCCCCTTTTCAATAGTTTCATCGACTTCAGCGACAATCCTATCAAATGTGTTCTCAATTAACATATTGTGATCCATCATCATCGCCTTGGTAAAAATGTTCATTGAGGAACATCTCAACCAAGAAAGTTTCATATTGTCGACGTTTTCACAAAACCTCTTGAATGAGAATCATTCATCCCTCTTAGATTTAGTTTAGGACTCATGAAACCTAAAACCATAGTTTTGAACATTAGAATAAACACACAAAAATCAAAACAAATAATTAACGTTTTTCCCTCTGCTGAACCCATGGAACCTTGCGACTAGACGGACAAAACCCTCGTTTTGGTTCCGCCTGGTCCGCCAAGTCTGTAGGTTGATTTTTGTTTAGTTGTAAACCAAACACACTCTAATCACAAACCTCAACTCACAAGCAACCACTATACACTCAAGAACACTCTCACACACGAAAATTAGGGCTTTCACTCAATCATCAACCTCTTCATTCAAACATTGTAAGCACTCTTTGCATAATCGTCTCCTTAATTCATACATAAGATTTCCACTCATTCACAACAACAATAATCTTAGGGTTTATGCATAAAAGTGAAAATCCATGGCTATGAACAAAATAGTCATAATTCAAATTAGTTAGGAATTGCATCTTGTTGAACATTATCATGATTTACCAAACACACCAAGTGCATTGTCTATCAAAAATTGCTTCCCAAATTAGAACCTTTCACCTCATTGTTAAAACAAATGAAAAACATTATGAAAACATCACTTGCATAACTAATATGTATTTTCTAGTACATTCAATTAAGAGCACGTGGGTTATCGTTTGTTTTAAAACAAAATGTGTTTCATAAAATGCTTTGAGCTTCAAAATGAGTCAAGAAAACCACGTCTCTACTTTTTGGCATATAGGAACACATTAGATCATCCACATTGTAAAAATCGTTAACCTAAACTTTAATGTGAAATTGTGTGTTTTCTAGGAATCAATATGCCTCCCGCAACATTCTCCGATCACAAAGAAACTCTTAATTACTTGCCCAAACACCATAGGACCAAAGGACTTACTAAAGATCAAGTTGAAACTTTTAAGGGTCTAGAAAAACGCTATGTTCATGAAGGAAGAAAAATTGATCCATCCTTCCTAAAAGGAACTTCCATTCGTCAAAACTTTGCTGCTATCAACTTAGATTGCCTCCTAGACATAGATGAGCCAATTTGTCCTAGGTTCATTTTGGAGTTCTATGCAACTATAAGCCTTTCCTTCAATGACTACGGTAAGATCTCATTAACCTTCTCAACCAATCAACATCCACATTTCATATCTTTAAAAGATTTTGCCAATATTCTCGGTGTCCCTAATGTTGGTATTTGTCTCTACACGGATAAGTGACCTCTTTCTAGTCTTGATTCCATTGAGCGTTATCATCCATACGACAATCCTCTTGCGAGTAAGGAAGTAATTCGTGACCATCTCTTTGTTAGGGCCTCAACCACTAGGAAGAATCGTTCAGAGAATGAGGTAAATAAGGACCCTTTTGGTATGGAACTCAATGAGCTTAAACCACAATTTAAGAAATGGGAAGAAATTCTTAGAGCCAACGTAATAAGTTCCATAGGAAATAGAGATCATGTCAACACTTGTCTTAGCTACATGCTCTTTAGCATTTCCACTGGCCAACCCTTTAACTTAGCTTATTACTTAGCCAAAAGAATGGCTGACATATCCTTGGTTGGAGCAACCGCTCTCCCTTATGGAATGCTTCTCACCCGTCTCTTTAGAGCAATCTCGCCCATTCCTCCTAACAATAAGGGAATTTGCCTTGATTACACTCTCGTTCCTCACATATTCGTCCCTCTAAGTGATAAAAGAGTCTTCAAAGCTAAGGGCAAGCGTACTCGCTCTCCTTCACCATCATCATCATCATCCGATATGAGCGATAACGATAATCTTCCTAACTCTAAGCTACCCCCTTTAGACTACCTTCAAGAACTTCCCGTCATTAGCAATGCATCCGAAGAGTTCAAGCAAACCAAAGGAATATTCAAGTGCTTTGGAAGGTACCTAGGAAAGATCAAGAAGAAGATAGACCGGTTGTGAGATGTGTGTTTAAGGAGCGTTTGGCATTATGTAGCTTTTAGAACTTTGTATGGGTTAAACTATGTGATTTGTATTGCTTTGTACTTCCATGCTTTATTATTTTCTTTGGACAATGTTTTGTATTAGCAATTATGCATATTGACGACATTTGAGATGTTTGTCAAATTTTCATGCTTATGGAAAATTTCACTAAGTATAGTAAATTCGCTAGCCCCCAGTCAAAGTCCAATGGTATGAGTGTTTACATGCCCATTTTTTGCATTTCCAAATCAGATATGTGATAAATTTTTATTTTTAGGAGTTTTTGGAAAAATTGAAAATCATCTCGACAGTCAAAAAGGCGGACTGTCTACTTTTTGGGGTCTGGCGGATTTGGCGGAACCTTAGACAGGGTTCCGCAAGTGCAAAAATCTGGGTAACCCAGTTTTGGCCCAACGGATCAGACGGAACCCTCAAATGGGTTCCGCCCTTGATGTCTCAGGGAACCATCACACACCTGCAGAAAATTTTCCTTTATTTTTCTAAAATTTCATTCTTTTTAAACTCCAAATCATTTTCTTTAGTGAGGAACATCCTTCCTAAACTCCAACAAACACATTACGAACCTTTTTACTTACTAGAACCAATAGGAAGCCAGTTCCCGCCAAAATTCAAATTCAACCATAACTTACCCAAGGAACCCTTAAAAAGGATCCTTGAAATCCTTAGAACATTTTCAACCAAATCACTTCCCATGATCACATAGCATTGAGTGAATAAGTTAGTCTTTCACTCCACTCAACTTCATTGGATTGACCTCCAATGATTTGACAAGTTCTTGGAAATCTCCCAAATGATTAGGAACCATCAAATTTGTATGGAACACATCAAATCCAAACACTCCTTTCCATGACATGTTCTCCTTATAAATTTGACCACCTTAGAACACCTCAAACTCACACTAACACAACTATTTCTCTCAATCCCAAAATTCTAGCTAACCAAAGATTTGAGATGGTAAATCCAACACCTCATCCGAATCATCAAGATCCATTAGAAAAACCGCTAGGATTAGTGTAAAACCTTGTTGCTTCAACAAAACCATCAAACCAAGCTCATCATCATCAAGTGATTCATCACTTGACATTTCTTCACCTATCCAAGATATCCTCAACCTTACTACCTCAACACCATCCTCAATACCTTGCAATACCAACGTGATCACTATAAAAGATTTGCTTAATCTTGCTACTCCAACACCCTCTCCAAAGCATTGCAAGATCAACATAGCCACTATTCCGCCTCCAACTAGAACTTCAAGTGATTCAACATCATCTTCTCAACAAACTCAACCATCAAAAACTCCATCACCTCAATCACCAACACTAACACCAATGGAACTTTTCCATACACCACCAACATCACCACTACCCTATTTCAAAACTCTAGAAGACCTATCACCTAGATCATCAAGCCCTCCATCATTGTCACTCTTTAACACCATTGCCCAAATGGAAACCCAACAACAACCAATGCTTCAACCAAATGAGTCATTGGATGATGAACCTCATCAACCATCATTGATAGAGAGTTTGGCTTACAGCTATGCTAGATCCTCAATCTTTCCACAAGATCAAAGTCATACACAACCACAACCATTTGTGTTTCACCCCATTTACAAATTCATTCATGGTCCTCTTGACGGAGAACCAAGCTTCCGCCATTATACTCAGCAACAACAACCACCACAAGAGTCTTCCCAACACTTTGATTCAATGTTTCCTTCTCATGAGGAAATAAATGCATCCGTATGGGCCACATCTTCAAACTCAATGAGTATAGGAAATAAAAACACCTCTCAACCATCCACCCTTGCTCCATCAAGCACAAGTAATCCACCACCAACAAATGTAATTCCTCTTCTACCAAACTTTTCGCGCCATGATTGCGGACATTGTGAGAGAACCGCTCACATTAGTGAAGGATGTCAAAGGGACATCCGTGAGCTAACCTATGAAATGAGGTTTATTCTAAACCATATTTTGGAATGTCTAAATGCCATATCTCACCAACCAAATGTTTAGTGCATCATTGAGTAGTCAAATGATATCAGGATCCCATCCATAGTAGCGCAAACAAAACCACTAGTATGCCACCTCCAAAATTTTCAAAATAAAACCCGTTTCATCCTCCAACACTCGTTCTGATCATCACCAACCTTAGATCATGTTTTAGGTGGATGTTTCTCATTAACGAATGTGGTGTTTTTTTTTCTTTCATAGAAGTAGGTTTTTATGTTCTCAGTTTCTTTTTATTTTTTTGTATCTTTTTACTTTTAGAAGTAGGATGGTATACAAATCATTTCTTGTCTTTGACTTTCTAAAAGTCAAATTTTACATGAAATGATATTCATTCTACTATGAAGTATACATTGTTTCTTGACCGTTTAGGTATTGTGATTATATTATACCTTGCTTTGGTAACATATATATCTTGTGACACTAACCTTCTCTTGTAGGATCAAAATCTATGTATTCCTTCCTTGTTACTTCAATTTAGGGGAGTAATATTCAAGGGGGAGCATGGGAAGAGCATTTTCCCGCATCGCAACTCTTCTCTTTGTTTATCTTGTGCGGAAACTAACCTTTTTTCTTTGTAGGTTCAAAATTCATGTCTCCTACCTTGGCACTCCATTTAGGGGGAGTATTGTCCAAGGGGGAGTACTCTCGTCATTCCGCCTCGCAACTCTTCTTTTTGTCTCGACAAAAAGGGGGAGAATTTATATTAAACTTGTTCTCATCCCCAACTCTTGCATATCATATCATTTTAGCAAAAACAAGTTTTAATACAAACTGTATAAGACTTAACACTAAAACTAGTGGCTTACTTATAAATAAAGTTTATGTTTTGTCATCAACAAAAAAGGGGAGATTGTTAATACAAATATCGCCTAAAAACGTTATTTATATTTTACGATCTTTGTTAAAGTTTTGTTAATAACAAAGTGTAAACTTTAGTTTATAGTAAAACACCATTTTAGTCTCTAAGGGGTTGTTTACTTTTTTTCATAGCTAACAGTTATGTGTGTCCCACGTCTATCTAAGCCTCTTAATGAGGAGGAAGTGAGTTTTTATCCCTTGTGGATATAGATCCATTAAAGGTTTTTTATGGGCCCCATCTCAAAAGTAATAATATAAAATGGTTAGTGGGGCTAATCCCTTCACTAAGGGAAAAAAAGAAACATGCCCTAAGTCTTATATGACTAGACTTTATACTTCATATTAATAATAACATTGTTATATTTCTTATTATAGTAAGTATAAACAACACATCATATGCATTTATGGAAAGGTTGAGTGTTTGACTCTCCATAGGACTTCTTACACACTTTGGAAGTATTCCAACTTTGGGTGTTTGACTAGAAGTAACTTGATGTGACATTGCTTGATATGGAAAGATTTTCTTGTAAGCTTTGACTATCAGACCTGGCGGAACCCTGGGGGTATATGGGCGGAACCCATTCTTTGGTTCCGCCGTATCCGCCAGACTGATGGTTTGTTTGGGTATAAATACCAAACCACTTGCAAGAAAATCCCCATCACTTAGAGTCATATTTTAGATATATACTCTCATCTAACTTAGTAGAAACTCACTTGTGTGATTTTCTTATGTAGAAAGGAAGTTCACAAGTTCATCCAAGAAGTTACAAGTATTCAACGCAAATGTTGCAAGACTTGTTAGCTTAACTTTATATAAACTTAGTGTAGTTTATACTTCATTTGTTTGTGTATATTCAAGAGTGATCGGTTAGTATTTTAGGCCTTAAAATACATAGTGTGACGGGAGTGGTTGTACCCTTGTAAAAGAACTCGACATCTAGCTTAGTGTCGGAAATAGTGGATAGGCGACGTTAGGGTTGTTCTACCTTGAACTAGGACCCGGTATCTAGCTTTGTACCGGATAAAGTGTAAGCGATGTTTGTAAAGGTTTCTCCACCGGTGAAAGGAGCTTGTTGACTAGTGCTTGAAACTATCGAGTTAGAAACTTGGGGCGTGGATGTAGGGCAAGGAAAAAGAGTCCTTGTAGCCGAATCACGATAAACAATCATGTTGTGGTTTGATCGTTTCTATTTTTATACTCTCTTATTAATTATTGATAATTAGTTAGAATCGTTAATTACACGTAAAGCTTTTCAAAGATTAACAAGTTAAAAAGCGGTAAACTATTCAACCCCCNTTAGTATTTTAGGCCTTAAAATACATAGTGTGACGGGAGTGGTTGTACCCTTGTAAAAGAACTCGACATCTAGCTTAGTGTCGGAAATAGTGGATAGGCGACGTTAGGTTGGTTCTACCTTGAACTAGGACCCGGTATCTAGCTTTGTACCGGATAAAGTGTAAGCGATGTTTGTAAAGGTTTCTCCACCGGTGAAAGGAGCTTGTTGACTAGTGCTTGAAACTATCGAGTTAGAAACTTGGGGCGTGGATGTAGGGCAAGGAAAAAGAGTCCTTGTAGCCGAATCACGATAAACAATCATGTTGTGGTTTGATCGTTTCTATTTTTATACTCTCTTATTAATTATTGATAATTAGTTAGATTCGTTAATTACACGTAAAGCTTTTCTAAGATTAACAAGTTAAAAAGCGGTAAACTATTCAACCCCCCTTCCAGTTTTCCACAACTTCTTATATTTCTATTACTAACAACCTTGCTAGTTGTCCCAAACAGGTTGCCGAAATTATGGATGACGAAGTGCAACCTATAACATCACACAACATACACACCAAACCTCACGATGATGGTTGTGTAGCACCGGCTACTAACCTAATTGAGGTTGAGCTTGAAAAGGAATTTGGAGGCGAAATTCTGGGCACTTCCATAATTGATATGGGGATTGAGGTGGTATGCGAGCCGATTATTCAGCCACATCATGAAGCGAACCTTTCATCAATGCCATCAACGAAGATGGGTAAGGTAGTGAGGGAAAGACATACATTTCTAGGTATGACTATAATTAATCATTTCCCTACATCATAGCAAATTCACACCCTCACAGTGTTTATTGCTATTTTCACCCACACTTGATTACAAGTGAGGGGATGAACACCCTTTTACTTAGTAAAAAAGGGTGGAGTCAAGCTCGAGACTCGAACAAAAACAAGCGCTTCGTGGAGAGGCACCCTGTGCCTATCTTTTTATTTTTATTTTTACTTTGGCTTTTGATTTTATTATTATACTTGGTTTTGTATGCTTTGTTCTAATCATTTTGCAGGTAAAAGAGAAAGGTAAACAGTGGAGGAACTAAAATTGGAGTTTTCACTCCAAGAATTGTCCCCAGAACACAACTACTACGTAGCCTAATCCTTTACTACACCGTAGCATCCTCCAGTGTCAGTCTGTAAGATTTTGTCACCTACGGCGTAGTTATGCATTTCCACTACGCCATAGCTTTCTCCTGTACCAACTAAATTTTAAATCTTTTTGACACAAAATACTTTAACCTTGTATTAGTTTTTAAATGAACTTTGTGGGTGTGTTCACTGTAAACCCTCACGAGACTTCACTCGTCCACTTGGGACACTAAGTGGTTTAAAAGGCTTGTTCATACGCTAAATGCAACCGTGATTCCTAAGAAAGTGAGTTAGGATTTCAATTTTTCGTTTATTTTTCTTTTTTGGTTTTATGCTTGTGGTAGTTGCGTGATTTCAGGGATATGAAGTTTGCTCATTAGGCGAAGTGAAGGCATGTTTTCTCTAACATGATCCTTCTATCATTTTCAAGATCGAATTTCAGGGAAGTTCTCGTTCCAATTCTACTTATCTCCTCTATGTTTATCGCTTATTTACGTACCAAAAGGACTTTGTACAAGATTTTGGAACTGACATTGGAGTTTTCACTCCAAGAACTGTCCCCAGAACACAACTACGGCGTAGCGTAATCCTTTACTACGCCGTAGCATCCTCCAGGTGTCAGTCTGTAAGATTTTGTCACCTACGACGTAGTTATGCATTTCCACTACGCCATAGCTTTCTCCTTTACCAACTAAATTTTAAA
The DNA here is from genome assembly GCA_014162995.1 of Artemisia annua. Lineage (NCBI taxonomy): Eukaryota > Viridiplantae > Streptophyta > Magnoliopsida > Asterales > Asteraceae > Artemisia > Artemisia annua. The sequence continues at coordinate 66,583 of LBNU01015980.1, forward strand.
TCTTTTTAACAAAACATACTTTAACCTTGTATTAGTTTTTAAATGAACTTTATGGGTGTGTTCACTGCAAACCCTCACGAGACTTCACTCGTCCACTTGGGACACCAAGTGGTTTAAAAGGCTTGTTGCATACGCTAAATGCAACCGTGATTCCTACGAAAGTGAGTTGGGATTTATATTTTTCGTTTATTTTTTGTGGAAAACTAGAAGGGAGGGTTGAATAGTTTTACGTCTTTTTAATTTACGAAAGTTTGGTTATGTAAAACTTCGATTCCAATTTTTTGTGATCTCAACTTGCAATTATAAACAACAAAGTCTACTAATGAATATAATTACAAACATGGAAGTGAGTAAGTAAAGAGATAAGGATAGAAAGATAGCACCGTGAGACAAAGGATTTATAGTGGTTCGGCTACGAATCTCCTCTTCGTCCTACTCCACTCCCCGAGCACCTAACTCGAGAGTTTCTTCAGTATGTCAACAAGCTCCCTTATGACGGAGAAAACTTACCCACCTTTGCTTGCACCGTTTAACGACACCAAGCAAAATGTCGGGTCCTAATACTAGCTAGAACCAATCTCACAACTCTTCACGACTTATCACAACTTCTACACAACTTATGCACACCACGACTACTTCACAACTTCACTACTTCTACTTCACAACACTACACTATCTTCACTACTTCTTTTTACAATTAACACTACTAGATCTCCTAATTACAATCACAAAACACCTTTATACACAATATGCACAACTACTAATGATATCTATAATACTTCTTTCACTTGTTGTTAAAGGAGTATTCTTCTCTTGCACTTTGGAGGATGAGGAATTGAATCACTTTAAACAAAGACTTATAATCTTATGATCAAAGGATTTAGAAGGATGTTTGGAAAGGATTTGGACTGAAAATATTCGTGCAAAAGGTGAGGAAAAAATGCAGGATTGAGCCTGTATTTATAGGCAAAAGATTCTGGCCTCAGGAGCGTGCCGGCCCCCTAAAAACTAAGGGGGCCGCCCTCCTAAAATAGCCTGGATCTTTTGTCTTTTGTGGGGAAAGTTTATTTGGAGAAAAACTAACTGATTTTGGTTAAAAATTTGAATTCATATATTTATTATGAATTAAACCTTTTCCTTTATTACCAAAAATGTTTTTCAAAATTATATATTATGTTTATATTATTTAATAAACTTTGTAATATTTAATTAAATATCCCTTTGATCATAAAATGTATTAGGCATTTGTTTATTCATACCTTATGTGATTTAGTTGGATAAAATGATATAAACTAACTTAATACTTGTTTACGTAATAATTTTACGTTTAATGTTTTTACATTTTGTGATCGTCAAAACATAGAGATATCGAAAAATATAAATATCGTTTTTATGCACTATTTATATCAACAATCTCCCCCTTTTTAATGATTACAAAATCTAAACTCATTAAAACAAAAATTAAGATATATACAAGTATTTTGTGAGTTTATATCAATTTTCCCCCTGTTTGTTAGCATCAAAAAGGTTATCCCGATGAGCTTGGAGCTCCCCCTTGACGTATACTCCCCCTCGTTTTGAGGTCACAAAAGAAATCGAAATATGGAATGCTTGCAAAAATATTTAGAGCACAAACAATATATAGAATGCATGTAATACATATAGAGCAAGAGATCTAAATTAAATTCATTGAAGTAAAACAAAATAAGCATTCATTAATAGAATTATTAAAAATAGATTATGTTAGAGACATAATATTTGGTACATAAGCATAAATTTATGCTTTTCTTAGTAAACTACACTTAGAAGATACTAAGTTGCCATCTTGAGGACTCTTGGACTTGCTTGGGTTACAAAAGGTTTTTGGTGATTTTATTGGGAAGCATGGTGATTTGGTTTAGTGATTTGATGGTGATGGGTATGGAGTGTTTGGTGGTTGTGAGTTTGAAGCGGAAGGGTTTGTTTGAGTTAGTGAGGAAGATGGAGAAGACCTAGTGAGAAGATACTCAATCCAAGTGAAGTGATCATTCAATGCAATGGTTTGTTGTTGGAGAAATACATGTTTCTTTATTTGATCTTGGTCATGGGGTGATGATGGTGAGCTAGATGGAGGTGGATCCAAATTGCATTGAGCAAGATGTAGGGCAAGAAGAGCACTAAGCTCATGAGCTTCTTTGAGCTCTTCAACAAACCTTTTATGTTCGTTGGATGGTGATGATGGAGTTGTTGAGTTGTGATTTGGCATGGGATTCATGTTTTGTTGAGAGTGATGGTTATTGTCTTGGAATTGAGAATGATCCTCAAAAGGATCATTGGGTAGGAGTGAGTGAGATGATTGTGGAATTTTGTTAGTGAGGGTGATGGTGAGGTTGTCTTGTTGAGTCAAGAGAGTTTTGTTGTTTGGGTAGTTATAAAAGTTTGATGGAGTTGTGGATGAAAGAGATTCTTCATGAATTGATGGCATTTTGGATGTGGTGTTTGTGGAGTGAGTAGCATGTGGAGTGTTAACAATGATGTTGGGGTTGTTGTTTTGGAATGAGTTGCTTGTATGAGAATGAGGTGTGGATGTTGGTTGATTTGGAGCAACATCATTTGTATGTTGACAAGAGTCAAGCTTTCTTCTCCAAATTGGTTTGACGGAGATCTTAGCAACCCTTGAAGGGTTGAATCTTGGGTAGTTGGGAGAGGACATGATGGAGTGAATGATGATTTATGATGATGAGGGGTATTTATAGTGTGATGATTATGTGTTTATGGAAGGATAATATATGTAGGATTTGATGGACAAAATGTGTTTGTGAATTCAGGGAAATGAGGAATCAAAATAGGGTGAAATGGGCTAAAAAGCANNNNTGGATGTTGGTTGATTTGGAGCAACATCATTTGTATGTTGACAAGAGTCAAGCTTTCTTCTCCAAATTGGTTTGACGGAGATCTTAGCAACCCTTGAAGGGTTGAATCTTGGGTAGTTGGGAGAGGACATGATGGAGTGAATGATGATTTATGATGATGAGGGGTATTTATAGTGTGATGATTATGTGTTTATGGAAGGATAATATATGTAGGATTTGATGGACAAAATGTGTTTGTGAATTCAGGGAAATAAGGAATCAAAATAGGGTGAAATGGGCTAAAAAGCAGAAAGCAAACAGAAAACCTCGACCTACAGATGGCCGGCCCCCTTAATTGGTGGCCGGTCCCCTTAATTTTAAGGGGGCCACCTCTTTGATTTAAGGGTACCGCCCAGGCCTGAGGACTCAGGTTGCCAGAAACAGGTTTTTGGGAAAGTTTTTCCAGAAAGAAATTTGTTTTGGGGTTTGGTTTTGGGCAAGACCAACTCTTTAGGCAACTAGGCAAGCATTTTCATAGTGGAATTTACATGAAAAGCATAAATGCTAGCAAATAAACATATAAACATACTTAACCATGCATATTAAACCAATAAACAATTAAGCAATTAGTATCACCTAAACAACTAACTTAAGTGAAGGCACCTATTAGTGGCAAACTAGTGATGGAACAAATGTGACAATGAAGTTCTTGATTTTGTTCTAGTATGTGCTGATATGTGTCTAATTACACATATATTTTACCTCATTTAACGGACCAAAACGACCAAAAACACCCAAAATGACCGTATAATGTTACAAATATTCTTGGAATGTGTTTTTGTATATTTCAGGTACAAATGGGTTGAAAACTAGGCGAATGTGAGCAAAATCGAGCTTGGAATGGAAAAAGTGCATACAAGACGGAGCCGGGAGCAGATTTTACATTTTTGGTCAACTTAAACCCCGTGATATTGTATTTGATAGAGCATGAAATTACGGGATCAAAGATAATTTTATTTGGAGCATCGAGGAAAAAGACGGAAATTTAGAAGATTAAACGAAGCCCCGAAGAAAAGCCATAAGTAGAACTCGGCCCAAATGATTGATCCAGCCTAAGCCGAATATAAGATTGGCTACCAGGTGACCAAGTCATGTTTTACTAGTATAAGGCGGATCATGACACCTGTCCAATTCTTGCACAAGAAGATAATTTGAATGGTGGATATTGACTAGGTTTTGAGACTTGAGAGTATATATATAAACGCATGACAAGAAGCCAGTACCACCTCTACCTCACCCTATGGGGTCGATTCTGCCGTAATACTTCATATTTTTCTGTCTTTCGTAGATTTTAACAATTTTTATGTATTATTAATTGGTCCCAGTCAGTAGCTTTTAGTTTCCATTTGAATTCTTGTACATCTCATCTAAATGAAGTCTAGTTGGGCTATTTTAGTGTTAAATACGCTTTGATTCCTTTAATTGAAATAGCTTTATCATTTGTTTATGTGTTTCTAGAGTTTAGTATCTATCAATTTAGTCACTTTTAGTTTAGTTCTAGCTTTTAAATTGATTTTTTTCCTTATCATCGTAAACCTCTTTTAGTCATAGTAGGTCTTATTAATCAGAGTTTAAATTTTTCCATTTCTTTTTAAAAATCATAGTTTTAGTTGTTTAATTTATAACTTTGCAACTTTATTATTTTACAATATTTTTAGCTTTAGATATATTAAAATTCATTTCATTTTTAGACTAAAAAAAATCAAAAATACCAAAAATAGTTGTTGGTGATTGAGTTGCGGTCATGGAGCCATCAAGGAGGATCTGGGAATATGAGCGTTTAGATTTGGGTATCTCTTGTAGTATGTTATGGAGCTCAATTTATCCGTAGTCTTCATATTTGGTGACTTCTAAACCCTTTTCGATAAACTCTTTTTATATTTATTGTCTTGCTTAGTTTAGTTATTATGATTGTTGCTTTATTTGTTGCTTTTAGAGTAGTTATGCTTAGTGAGTAGATTTTATATATGCTTGTTAAGTGAGTTGTGATTTGAGAATTAAGTGTGAAAAACTTAGAAATTATTGATTAATAATCTTTGGTTACTTGGATTGAGTTTGTTAATTTTGACGGGCAAAAGCCGTTGGTATAATTGATTAAGTCTAATAATTTTATCTTGATAAAAAATTGTTTTCAAAATAAACCAACGTTGTGAGGAAATAATTATTCGTATAAGATATTAATTCATCAATAGAGGACTTAATTGAAATAATAAACCACACTTAAAGATCGTGATAATTTGCTTAACAGGTATATCTTTTTATCATATATATCTTATTCGCTTGCTTAACATAATCTAGTTTATTATTTTTAGTTGTTACCTTTTATCGTTAGCTTTATATTACTTATTTGCTATTGTTTTTATTATCTTTTCTTTAATCATTTAGTTTTTGGCCCGTTTTAAGTTTAGATTGCGTTTTAGGTTATTTGTGCTTTACGTGTTTGTTTTATATGCTTAATTGTTGCTTTTTAATTTATGTTTGGTATCCATAGTTTAAAACCCAAAATCTCATTTTATCGCTATTCAATTCGCTCGATCACGAATTTGATTCGATTCACCATTTCACACCTCGTCGGGACTTAACGACTCAGGGATACCTTATACTCACCGGAAAACGCGTGGTTTGACTCCTTTGACTATTTCTTGGTTAAAGTTGACTTTCTACCGCGATCATGTGCCTATATGAAACAAATGTGGAGTAAAGATTGCTTCGACTCCTATGAAAAACAACTTATCCTAAGAAACGATCTTTAGTTTCCTTGAATTAACTTTGCTCACTTCTAAATGTCATATATAAGTATACATTGGATTATATACTTATAGATAACGAGAGTGAGACTATTATGCATGATTTTAGAAAAACGTTTTTATCATTATTCAACAATGAGTTTTCCTAATCATGAGATTGATTTTGAAATGAATTGAGGTTTTCCTTGAAAGTATAATTATGCAAATAAAATATCTCAATTTCTGATTTTGTGCAAAATAGAATCCTAGACTCAAATTTGAGAGGAGAGAAAGAAAGCAAAGAAAACTTCAACCATCAGATGGCCGGCCCCCTTAAAGTGAGGCCGGTCCCCTTAATTTTAAGGGGGCCGCCCTTATAACTTTAAGGGGTCCGCCCATCTGACACTAAAAAGTGTCCAGAATTTTGAAAATTTCAGAAAGTTTTAATCCTTCAAGAAAATTCAATCAATTTGTTCCATCATTCCTAATCCTAAATGCAAGTGGTTAAATAATTCACGCTTAAGGGGCTTAGTAAATATGTCGGCAATGTTATCTTCCGAAGCTACCTTTTCTATTGTTATGTTTCCCTTTTGAACATTATAGCTCCTTTGTTATCGCACATAATAGGGATATTTTCTAACCTAATGCCATAGTCTATGAGAGCTTGTTTCATCCATAGTGCTTGTTGACATGCCTTTTCGGCGCTTACGTATTCGGCTTCGGTGGTTGAAATAGCAAGAGCGGTTTGCTTCTTCGAAAACCAAGATGTTAAACAACATCCCATAAACGTGCAAATACCGCTAGTGCTCTTTCTATCTACGTAGTTTCCTGCATGATCCGAATCCGCATAGACAATGGTTTCTATGCCGGATTCCTTAAGATACCATAATCCTAAGTGTATAGTGCCTTTAATGTATCGGAAGGTACGCTTAATCGCTTCTAGGTGAGAGGTTTTGGGATCCTCTTGAAAGCGAGCACAAAGGCAAACACTAAACATGATATCGGGTCTACTTGCCGTTAAGTATAGTAAGCTACCTATCATTCCTCTATACTTAGTGTTATCTACGAACTCACCTTCTTTATCTCTTGTAAGTTTAATTTCCGTGGACATGGGTGTCTTAAGTGGCTTAGAGTCTTCTAGTCCAAATTTCTTAAGCATTTCCTTAATGTACTTAGATTGATTAAAAAATATTCCATCTCCTAATTATTTTATTTGTAATCCTATGAAGAAGTTTAGTTCACCCATCATACTCATCTCAAACTCATCATGCATGATTTTGGCAAATTCATCACACATTTCTTGACAAGTTGATCCAAATATAATGTCATC
>LBNU01015982.1:0-11608 GCA_014162995.1 Artemisia annua
TTGTGGTTGGATTTTTTTCCGTGACGAATAATGTACTAGCTAGTATTGTAAATGAAAACTGACTACTTGTCTACTTGATCACTTGCAGATATATATATATATACAAGAAAAAAATATATAACAACGTAATTACGCATCTATATATATTAAAATGAAAAATGACAAAAATAACCAATGTACAAAAATATTTCACCAAATATTCAATTTTTATCCAAGAAGACAAACTACCTATGAAATTAGCAAGGTCTTGCTATATTTTACGAATTTCTAAAAAAATCGCAAGGTTTATCAAAATCTTGAGAATTTTTTTACAAAATCGCAAAATCTTGCTTATGTTTTTTAAAAAATCGTAAGATCTTGCTAACACTACAAAAACTAGTTCAATTCTCCACACTTATTTCGTCACGGTATGGTTAACCGTGGAACTTTTTTTTTATATGGATCATAATTTTGCTACATTTATAGGTGTCACAAATATTTTTAAAAATAGTTCACATATATAAGTGTGTACAATTAAAATAAAGCTATACTTAGAGTTTGGATCAAATGAGAAGTAATCTTAAAATAAGAAGGATGAGAAGTAACTATAACTACATATCCGAGATGCACCAACCTAAATTAGATGCATCTCTATAATCTTAGATGCATCATAATGTGTCTTCTAGCTTTTAATTAGATGCATAGACGCATATTAGATGCATTTCATGATTTCTCTTTTATTTTGTTCCTCTACATGTGTCAAAATTATAAAAATTAATTTGCGCCACGTACACTTCAAAATAACTTTTGAAGCTCAAAGGCGTGCATCTAAATTAATAGAAATGCATCTAGTGTAAGTTGTTGCATCTCAAATATGTGATTACGGTAACTTCTCACCACTTCTTATTTTAATTTACTTCTCGTTAGATCTCTCCTCGCTATACTTATAGGTGTCACTAAGTTTTCACACTTTTTATTGAATTTTTTTTTGCAATTTTGCCACACTTCTAGGTGTGGACATTCAAAAGAATGTTTTCACACTTTTAACCATAGACATTTGGATAATATCTCCGCACTTATATGTATATGTATAGGAAAATTTCTCACACCCATTATTACCACACATGAGCAAGTGTGAACTCTATAAAAATTTTACACATTTTTAATCGTAGCCATTTGGCCTTTAAAATATGAAGAATTTAACTAGTTTTTTGTAGTGTAAATTTTTTAAAAAAATCGCAAGGTTGACTTTGCTAGTTTTTAATTTTGCGATATTTTTAGAAAAACTAGCAAGATATTGTAATTTGGATTTTTGATAACAATTGAGTATTCGGTAAAATATGTTTGTAAAATTAATTATTTTGTCATTTTCTTATATAAAAAAGATTTGTGATAGTTACTTGTGACACTTGAGCATGACTTTGCAGTGATTTTTATGTTTAGTATATAAGTGAATAAAGTGATGCCAAACGTCATTGCTCTAGTCACAGCGTTGGATTTTATCTTTGTAATGGTATCTTTTAAAGTTTTAATCCTTGCTGGTAGGATTAAGAGTAAATTACACAGTTGGTCCCTGTAAAAGTGTTAGCTTTCATAAGACATTCAAAAACACGAAATCTTGCATCGTTAGTCCATCATTTTGAAAATATGACGTCGGTGGTCCAATTTTCTAATGATCGTTAACTTTTCTCGTTATCTCGGACCGCACGTGTAAATCACACAAGGGTATTTTATCCTAACACTTTTTTTTGTCCTTTTCCAATCTTTTGAACCCTACTACAATAGTCCTACCGTAGCACTAATACTTTTTTTAAACTTTATTCTGTTTTTTATTTTTGTTTTTGTACTTTTTTACTTTTTGTATTGTCCAAATTATTATTGTTTCATTTTAAAGTTATTTGGTTTAGTTTCTACTGCTACATGTCATCATTTTAAAGGACAATCATTCTAAAGGACCACAAACATAAATTGTGTAATGCATGTACACAAATCACATGTGTCACAAACAGAAACAAAAAATGCATTTAACCTAACCCTTAATATCAACGCCACCTATTTCAGTTTGCAACCACACTTATATTTCCTACTTCCTCCATTTCAAAATTATTGTCAAGAGACAAAAATCACAAAGTTTAATAAAAGTGAGACCACTATAAATATCAGCCACTCAAATAGAATATTTTCTCCATCTAAATTCTCTTTTTTTTACATTAAATGGATAGTAGACAATTATTTTGTGACATACCAAAAGGGAAATAAGGACTATAATTTTGAAACGGAAGGAGTAAATGCTTACTTCAACACCCAGGGGCGGAGCCAAAAAAATTTGCTCGAGGAGTCACGCTTTAATAATTTTTAAAAAATACACTACAAATTGGTTCTTTGGAGGGGGAGGGGGAGGGGGAGGCAAATTACAAAAAAATTCAGATATTTTAGAAATTTTACATTACAAACTTTTTCGCTAAGGGGGCACGTGACCCTTGTGACCCCTCCTTGTCTCCGCCTTTACTTCACCTACTAATCTCAAATATCATAAAAATATACTATCCATCTATTCCTTTGGTTTATTTCTTAAATGAACTCGAAATAGGTTCTGTGTTCTTGTTTTTCGGTTAAACAAGGATAGATTTGATGGGTATTAATCTTGATTCGGTTTCAAGAGTCAGGTATTTTGTTATGATCTTTTGTTTCGGTTTGTATAGATCAATGATGGGTACTTTTGTTTCAAGATCTTTGAAGGTCTTGGACCGATCTATATCAAAAATAAAACATAAGATCTGTTGTTTGGATGTTGACTATTCTCAATAATCAAGCAAAATAAAAATAAAAAAATAGATATGCACATGTGTTAATTATTTAGGTGCAGTTTGGTTTGAGGGTGTGGAATGGTTTTAAGTTTAATNCGATCTACACATGTGTAAATTATTTAGGTGCAGTTTGGTTTGAGGGTGTGTAATGGTTTTAAGTTTAATTTGACATTAATAAATTGTTTGGTTTGAGTTTTCAGTTACAGTACTTTAAACCTTTAGGCAAAGGTTTTCATAAAAGTCATCTAGTATCCTTGGCTCCCTAACACTTCATTTAGTTTTCTGACACTTGATCACAAAAGTCAAACAAAGGTTTTATTTTTAATATTTAATAGTAGTACTTAAGTTGTCCTTTCCACTCTCACAATATATGTTTAATAACGAGGTTTTAAACCCGCGCGTTGTCGCGGGGTGTTTGTATACGTAAGTTAGGGCAAAAAAAGAGGTGTGAAGTTGCTGATATTTACAGTATTTTCATCTTGCTAGAAAGACAATTTTTTTTTAAAGGTTACATCATCATACACAATGACGCTAATAGATATCGACCTGGAAACGATGTACTTCACATCCAGTAAGAATTAAAGAAAATGTCACACCCTAACGATAATTGTTACATAAAGTATATTATTGTCGAACAAATATTAACGTAACAACTTTTCAGTATGTAAATTAATCTTCTTTTCATCACCATCATAGTTATAAAGAAAAGCATGATCATTCGAATATTCAATACAACGAAGTCTTTTATGTAGACCTGAAATGGAACAACATCCTCGAGTAATAAGGTCACAACTAAATGACAGTATGTATTTTGGTTCCAGGTACAGTGCTCAGAACATATATACTATTAAGTATGTAATTAGAATCTGTTGTATGTGTTTGTTGTACCTTAATTTCTGTCTGTCTCAATTCATTTTAAGCTAAGTCGGAATATGTATTGTTCCATTATTGCTATTGTCGATGTTCGTCAAGGATAGTTTAAACATATTCTTAACCATGGTTCACTCATTGGTTTCCATGGACCTCAATTTGGCACGTCACCTGCAATACAGGCAAGTCAAAAGAATGGTAATTAACAGACTTGCTTCACGGATACTTAACGATAACATTAAGTAACATAATTATAATCCAATAACGTAGTGGGGTCTGCACATAGAATTTGTCATCAGTTATATAAAAAGCTGAAAATTTGTTAACTCACAACTAAAGAACATAGTTTAAACTTTTTCTCCCCAATGGTAGAAACACAAACTTAAAAGCACGTGGCTGTAACTTTCAGATCTTTAGGCAACTCCATATTTATTTTTAGGAGTTTCATCAAGTAGAACTATCTTTAGGGCATTGCTCCTGGTGTAAATAGGTCTAAGTAGAGAGGACCCGTTTCAACCCAAATATGTTTTAATCTGGTAACAGCGTACACGCACACAGAAATAACTTTGCTCACAGCAACTTGATTGCCTTTTTTTCCGCTTATGAACCTATAACGCAAATGGGAGGAACTGTCTTATAACTTTTAGAAAGGAAGCTAATATAAAGCGCAAACTTACATAATAACTTATATTGTTATATCTAAGCACATTAAAAATAAGCTCAGTTGTGAGATTCTTTTAAACAGATTACGCACATATCTCTGCTTCTTTTTGTATTAATGCGAGTATACGATGTCAAAAATTAATCATACACTGTTTTTTAAAAAAAATTGTTAATGTTATTTCTAACTAACATTTTCGATGCAAGGATGCCAAGTCTGTCCTCTTTCTTTTCTTTATCAGCTGAGATGATGAGATTATCAATCTCTATAAAATAAGAAAAAGATTTCAACATTAGCCATTGGCATGAAAAAAGAATACTTTAAGTTACAGAGGAAGACTCAAAACTGACGCTGACATTCACTCTTTGATATTATATGCATTGATCTCATACTGTTCTAAGGAGCTTTCCGAGTATCACTATTGCAAGAAAGAGGAACCACGGACCCTGCAAATAATTTCAGATCATGTCAGTGATTTTGAAGGGATAAAAATGGAAAACGCAATGCATGTCTTTAAAGCCGCATAGAACATAGCGGAACTTCCTGAAATTAAACAAAAATATAAAAGATGCAACACCATTAAACTGCAAAATTTGTTACCTTTTTCACATAACCTAGTCTAACACAGCTCACGGAAACCTCTTTAGTGAGCTAATAAAGTAATGAACCTAAGATGGTGTTTGGATTAGGTTTTTAAATGTGCAAACCAAAAACAAAAACAAAAGATATTGTAGCAACACACCAAACATGGATACAAAAGCAATGGCTGCATGTGATGTGTAACTGGGCTCGGATATTTTTTGTAATTTCGGATAGTTTGAATTTTAAAAATGGGCTCTAATAATCATAGAGTAGTATGTGAATACGTATTTTTATTCTAACTGAAAATGCTAAATGCCTGTATAATTCACACAAAGTACTGAATTTTACAGCCTAAACCAAAAATCACCAATCTTATACTTGAGAATGATATTGGAACAACTGATGTCATAACATCAGGTTCATCATTGGCTGCAGCTGTGCTCATATACTTTATCAAGACCAGAAATATCCAAAATTAAGGTAGCATAAATTTTGTAGTTGACATATAGAAAATTAATTAAAACATGTGTTTCTGTAAAGTGATTATATTTGAAAATATAATTCTGTTTTTCAAAAGAATGAACCAAAAAACATCCCTTTGTGGAATAAGAACAAAAATAATCGCATCCGCTTAGGACATCTTAAGGTAAAGTTAAAATTTAAAGTAAACAACTAACTTACTTTTTCAAATCCATCGACGATAAATCTTGAACTGGAGCAGGCTTTTTTTCTATATGTCCTGCAGGAAGTAATTGATCAAATTGTATCAGTAAATAACAAAAATGTCACTGACAACTATCTGTTTTATTATATTGTTGTCTAGATGTGTATGATATATCTATCCTATATTTGGATTAAGCTTTTCAAGTTTTATGATTGAGTGATTAAGGTGTCGAATATGGTTACAAAACTATACTATGAAAATAAAAAGATCAAACATATTTGGTATAAAAGGTCAAATGGACAGGGTGGCAGATTACTAACTCATAAATACGCCAAAAAAATCATCAAACCAAAGGATAACATATTTAATGGTTCAAATCAACAACTTATAGTGCCACTGCCATAAGCTAACAATCTAAAAAAGTTAGTAACCAACTATGATATTACCTAAGTAGCAAATCTACCAATACCAATATGTGAATGCAGTTCCCCGTTTCTGCTGAGTATTAAATCTATCAGTATAATGTAAAAATTCGAAAGGTTACGCAATATGAGCGACAGAATGTGAGATTACTTTGTAAGCCTTCCAGCTTTCATTTAAATACTTGTTTGTTGCTAAGAAGAAAAAAAGCAGCACACCAGCGCTATCATAGCATCAAATATCAAAGTTTCTAGTATAACATGTTATCATTTACTCTCCTATGTCGTTTACAGATAAACAAATGCATAAATATAAAACACGAAACGTATTCATAACAATATAATTGAATATTTGTATAGCTAAACAACAACTTGTAGTGCCGGTAGCCAACAATCCAAGAAACTTAGTAAATGGGAAAATATGAGTAACACTGGTTGGGTCCAATAGCTTGTCCTGCATCAATCAATCAATATTTAATATACTACAACCTTATTGAAATTTACATAAAAATTCATATAACTTAAAAACTATAAGGTCAGTGAAAGATGACACTACCGGCACCTTCTTCTGAGTGACAACACATGCTGAATCTGTACCTCTAACACCAATTGACATCACTTCAGCTGCTTTCACAACTTTACATGCATATTCTGTTTCAATTGATCAAATTAAGCACGCCAGCTATTGACAACTAACAAAAAGGCACAAATTATAAAAAACCCTAATCTGTAAAAATAAAATAAAATAATAAAAACCATAAAATTTTAAAACCCTAAATTTAACAACCATAAAATTTAACGAAAATAAAGCACCATAAATAAAAATCAAACCTTTTTTGGACGCCTACCGGAAATTCATAGATTCAGAGAGAACACAGACATCGTGTGTGTAATTGTGTTTTGTGGGTTATGAAGAATCTAGAAGAGGCACATCTATCTAAACTGGTGGATGTGGCTCAAAAAAACCCACCCACTGTACATTGTACAAAACACATTGATACAACCACAAAAATAGGTGAAACACATTAAAATAATATGGTTACTGTAGAACCCTCTCACAAAAACACTATAGATGCCCCGATTTGTTATCGGGTAGGTTCGCCGGAGCACCGATCAATCAGAGAGAAGTGAGAGAGATATGTGAGAGGCTTTGGATCCGGGGCACAACACAATTTAGGCGGGTGTGGGTTTAGGAAAACCCGTTGACCCGAAATTTCTATAGTAAAGTGAGGGGGCTCCCACGCTAAATGTATATAAGTTATAATATAACTAATGGGCCCGCTTTATTATATAACAATATTAAATAAAAATCAATTCCCAATTACATTTTACAAAACAAACAACATTAATACTATCAATCAATTTAGGGTGCGTTTGATATCCTACATTGGATTGGGTTTAGAGTTGATGTGACACTTAGGCTGCGTTTGGTATGCGGGTCTCATCCTTAAAATATGGGGTTGGGTTGAAATCAATTGTTTGGATGGAAAAGATGCCCTTGACCGGGCCCACAAAAACCATATATGAGGGCATCTTCAAAACCCACATAAAGGGTTGGGGTTATGTACATATTTCTGACAATGCTAACGTGTACAAATATTGACCACTTTTCTTTTAGTAATTTTACATGAAATTAATTTTTTATCCTGTATTAATAATTTAAATTATTTTATAATACATATTCTCCCTCTTACCTCAAATCTAAATCTAACTCCAAATCTGATAACGTCAAATTTACCCATGATTTAAGTGTTAATTTCCCTCTAATTTGCTCATCTTTTCTATTCATATGAAGAATATATACTCTTATTTCTTCCTATTTTGGTTTCAGAGTAAAAATGAGCAAATGTACGTTATTGATGATTTATTGGCTTAAGAATGGGAATTACGCTTGAAGTTATTATGATGACACAAATACTGCGGTCTAGTTAAGTGATGAGACTACAACGTTAGATGATTTATACCTCAAGTAATGAAGACTACGCCGTAGCAAGCAACCAAGCTACGGCGTAATAGAGAAAACTACCAAGCTATACCGTAGTTAGTAATTGGACTACGGCGTAATGACGAAGATAAGAGCCCTACGCCCGTAACAAATCATTGAGTTACGGCGTAAGAAAGATTTTATGAAGGCTACGACGTAGCTTATAATTTAGCTTCGCCGTAGTTATGGATATGCATGAGGATAATTACGTGATAACGAAGACCTACGTCGTAGTTTGTCATGGACCTACGCCGTGGTTATTAACTTGGGTCCGAAGTGTTGAAGTCCAGGGGCCAAAAGCGACAAATTAATATGAAGATTATTTATTTTACGGTCCGAAGATATAAAGTGCAAGTACGATGAAGGACTAAATGTGTTGAAATATATTTATATTTCAACACATTTATTAGAAAAATAAAGCACAAGGACTTATGATATATTGGACGCAAGTGTAGGGGCTGAAGATGGACAAAGGCAAACTTCATTTTATATATCTATTTTATATAATAAAACAGAATAATTTACAAGCCCATTAAGCACGATAAATAATTAATGCGCTGATGTGTCTGCGCTCCTATTGGTCGAAAAATAATTAATGCTCCTTCTTAGTACAACACCTCTAAGCACAAGCCTGATTACTCAAAGTTTCCTGCCTGTTATACACGCTCTTCATATTATCCGCGTTAGCATTATTTATTCGAAACACATTAAATACTCGGTCAAACATAACTCTTTTTCTCCTCCATCACACGCTCCTCCTGGACCAGACGCGTTTTTCTCCTCCTCCAATGAAGCACCCTCTGTATTTTTGTTAAGCAATTAATTTCTGCTATTCTTCCTTCATACGATTTCATTTGAATCACACCTTTGTAACCGAATCTCATAAAGCACAGATCAAAACATCAATCCATTCTTACAGATCAAAACATCAATAATGTATACCTATCATCCGATTCAACTACAATCAAGAATTTTGTTTGGAATACAACACTGTGCCAGTCATTTGTATTCTGTCATAATTGAAAATTTGGTATGTACCTATTTAAATTTAATATTTAGGTTTTCGAATTATTATTTGCAAATTGCAACTATTTTGTGTCGATTCAAATGTTTAGGGTTTCGGATGATTATTTGTGTTTAATGAGAACCCTAAAAAATTTGGGGGAAATCACCTTGATGAATTATTGGGTTAAAATGTGACTGCTATTGTATTCAATTCATCAGTAATCAAAGAAATTGTGCTTGGATAGGTAAGTTTGGTTTTTGAATTCTCATTTACATTATTATATACTGATTGTTACCATTAACCATTTACAAGAGTTTATCACTAGCAATAATCGGCCAAAAGGCACCCGTGTAACACGAGTTATTCAAGGTTATGAGTCACATTCTTTCAAGTCTACCTTTGACTCTTGACCACCCATAGTGGCGTCTGTTAATAATATACTATGTATGCAAATCATACAATATTCTTTTTTTTACCATCTATATTAATGAATGTAGTATGCCATCCACGACACCACCTCGAAGATATATATGGCCCCAAAGCTCTCGAAGCATGGTTCCTAGAGAAGTTTCCATACAGGAGCATTATTGCCGAACTTTTGGATCTTCATAGGGTATGTAAAACTACTTATAAACTTTTAAGTGTAAAACACTTTTGTGTTATAGCTAACACATAAGAGTACAACATCAATCTGTTTACTCAACGTGTTTTATAAAAATGGTGTTGTAGGATGTTGTGTCCTTCGCTGTTGGAACTTTTTTCCTTATTCAAGAGGAAGAAGGATGGTGGTATCTCGGCTGCCGAAAGTTTCACAAGAAGGTGATTAATGTATCTTTTTAGTTAGTAAACCACAAACATCATGGCGTTATTTGATTACTAATGTATTTTTTTAGTTAAAATGGTTAAATGATATATCATTGATTGATAAATCTTTTTGATGAGTTTGACAATAGTAATGTAATCATGCAGGTGATAGATGTCGTATGCCTTTAACGCCATTCATGTTAGCAAGCCTGCCATGATAGCCTTTTGTTCATGTAATGATTTTGCTATCCTTCAATGGTTATTTGATTAATTTTTCATATAATAATATTATCTATAACGTCTACAATAGAAGCTTTTTGAAACAAGCCTCGGAGAAAAGTTTATACAATCTGACCCGTTCCCTTTTAAGCTACATTCTTTATTTGAACCCGTTTTATAATATGGAATTATCCCTATAATAAATATAGAGTTACTCACATGTTTTCAAAAATCTGTTCCCCCACTCACTTAAGAAAGGGGAAAGAGGATAACTGATTAGTGGGTTCCTTTGGTTTCGATAGATGATGTTGATGAGACGAAAAATGTTACCTTTTTAGGGGTCGGTTTGAGTCCTAATTCGTATGTTTTTTGTTTGGATTTCACCCAAAGTCGTTTCTTTTCTCATTTTAGGTACTTTTGAAGGGAAAATCACAAAAGAAGCATTTTCGGGCGTTTTCGGAGTGAAAAAGTGCGNCCACGTCCTGTATTCACACATGGACAACTATATGTGGCTCTTTCACGTGTCAAAAGCAAAAAGGGTTTGAAAGTTGTTGTTTCAGATGCGGATGGTAACCTATCCAATACTACTATGAATGTCGTATATAAAGAAGTTCTTCAAGGTCTATGATCAAACGATCAATAGGTATGTACATTATACATGTTAAATGTTTATACGAATTTTTTTATTTACATTTATTATATATCCAAAATTTATAGTACTTACACCTTTTTAAATCAATTTCAGTGTTGACGGAAAGGAGCTTATATTCAACTGTTAGAATCGCCACTACATCCATTTAATACGACCCAAACAGCGTAGGCAAGGACAACGATACCACGTATCAAGAGGCAATGAAAGTGGATGTTATTGACAATGAAGCCGTATTCAAATAAAGTGGATGTTATTTACAAGCATTGTATTTCATACTTTCAGTCACCTATAACTTTATTGTTCCGTTATAAGAGAATTTCACATCGTTTACGTTCTTTATTCTTTCTGTAGATCCCAATTCGTAGACGGTTGTTGTAGTATGGATCTTTAACCTTTAACTTGTAAAGGGTTTAGCAACTTTGGATAAATCCTAAGCTACTAAGTGGAATTCTACCTGTAACTTTAATGAGTATGCGGAATCTACTCAGTAAGGCTAAGAAGAACACAAACAATAAGAATAGAAGAACACAATAATAATATCAAACCAAGCTTCAATATTATTAATACGATCACTCTTAATAGTGATAGGGTTTTACAACCTTGAAGCTATGAACTAACTAACTAACTAATATATGAAACGTGTATGTTTGTGTGTGTCGTTATTTTCTTTCTAAAACATACGTGCCTATCATCTCTTTATATAATAGAGATGCTAGGGTTACAAACTTATCCTACAAGTAAAACAATCTTCTGGAATCTTCTAATAAAGATAAGTGTTTTACATATGCTCCATCAGCTTGTAGAATCTTCATTGTGCATATTTAGTCCTTCAATTATCTTCATTGAAGCATATGTAGGTTTGTTGTATCAAATCACATATACACGATTGTATATGACCTAACAATCTTCCCCTATTTGATATTACAAAACTATCTTCATGAATTCAGCAATCTTCAATGAT
>LBNU01015983.1:3997-14738 GCA_014162995.1 Artemisia annua
AAGATGATTGTGAAAAGTGAAGGTCATGAAAAGCCGAGTCACACCGAGGTGGTATATCTACTTAAGAAGACCCAAGACGACAAAGTATCTTCTTAAAAGACTCAAGACAGAATCCGTTAGAAACACTTAATCAAAGTTGAAAGAGAATCTCATGAAGGAAAAGCTTCCCATCGAGCAACGTGATCGTACTTTATCATC
This sequence comes from Artemisia annua, assembly GCA_014162995.1. NCBI lineage: Eukaryota > Viridiplantae > Streptophyta > Magnoliopsida > Asterales > Asteraceae > Artemisia > Artemisia annua. Next base: position 4,196 of record LBNU01015983.1, read on the forward strand.
TTGAAGACCTTTGAAATACGAGTCAACTCACAGTCCTCAAGTACCGAGATGTTACGTTTAATGTTTAAGAACGTTTAGTAGTTTGTAACATCGTTTTAGTGCATATCATCCGAATTTGCTAACAAGCGGTTCAAGGCCTAACGTCGGCAACATCGCAAACATGTGCAGCTCATTGACCTATACAATTAAGAAGCTACGCCTCATTGTGAAAGGTTGGCTAGCTTTGGACCGTCATGAGTAACTTCCAATTCTTCACTTCATTTGTTCCTGACGTCGTCACGTTGAAGCTTGTGACGCCGTCACCTTCTGTGCACTTTAGGGTCTTTTGAGATTTTGTTGTTTTCCGCACTTTTTCACTCCGAAAACGCCCGAAAATGCTTCTTTTGTGATTTTCTCCTCAAAAGTACCTAAAATGAGAAAAGAAACGACTTTGGGTGAAATCCGATCCAATAATATACGAATTAGGACTCAAACGGACCCCTAAAAACGTAACATTTTTCGTCTCATCAGGAAGAGGATAGAATTTCCAGTTAGCAACCTCCCACCTGGATTGACCCATCCAAACCTTGAATCATTTACTAATATTGAGGTTGGAATCAAACAACACAGTCAAGTCCCCACACAAAAATAAGCCACATCCTTCAGGCTTCTTGTTGTTATAGTGGGAGGTAACCCAACTATAAAGATTCAGCAGATCATGTCTATCCACAAAAGTTAAAATTTCACTAAGAAAAGTGAAATGTTTAACTGACCCATCTTCACTATGAATAGTGTTTATATCTTTCTTTATCAAAGGAAGAGGTGTAATCTCCCACTTAACCAAAGGGACATGGACCACAGGATCTTCTCCATCATCTTCCTCAACTTCAATATACTCTGTATCTGCTACAGGTGTATCCAACCCTTTAGTACCTCTCTTCCTTGCCACACTCTTCTTTCTATTGCCAGTAGAAGGTGAAGGTGTGTCAGTAGAAGCATCAGCAGTATCAGGTTCTGGTTTAACTATAGCAGACCTCTGTGTCTCAGCAGGAACAGATGGAGAAGTATCAGTAGGAACATCTGTAGAAGCCTCAGCAGAAGTAGAGTGAGAAGCATCAGCAGCTTCTTGAGCAACGTGGCTAACTTTTTCTGCATGAGCCCTGGCAAGTTCAGCCTCATCATCAGCAACAATCCTTTGAACAGCTTCTACACTCAACCTATCTTCCTCAATTTGCTTCTTTGTTATTTTTCTAGTAAGAGGGCCTTCAGTTACCATAGGAGCCTTCCCCTTATCTGTGGACTTGGAAGACTCAGCAGGAATAGGAATAGAGGAAGACTGAGTTGTTGGAATAGAAACTGAGGAAACTGGAGCAGTTATAGAAGCACTTTCCGTTGGAAGAGATGTCTCAGCAGGAAGAGGTGGATCAGCAGAAGTCACCATAGATGGTACTGATGACGTGGGATTGCGACCACGTAACAGGTTTTACCTCTCAAGGGATCTTGAGAAGCTTGCAATCCCACCAGGCAGTGTACCTGGTCGGTGTAGTATAGTGTAGTGGTAAGTACGGGGGATTGATCGTTCTCTCACAGGGAATAGTGTTCGTTAGGATAGAAAAACTACTCTAATAGGTCTAAAGGTGAAGGAAGATTATTTTTGTATTTTTATATTTTAAGGAAAGCAAGTAAAATCTCGGGTATTGGAGGAGTGGGCGGAATTAGTTGCTAGTCAACTAACCCAAAAACTACAATTGCAATAAAAATAAAATAACTAAACTATTGTGGTTGTGAAAACTTATATGGAGACAAATGTGTTTACTTAGACTTCCTTACTCCCTAACTATCTTTTACCGGTTAATTGGTGTATGTATTACTTGCGTGGATGACGGGTGTATTCCTTAACAATTCATGGGGTGGCATACATATCTCCCCAATTCTATGAGCTCTTATCTCCTCCTACAACTATGCGTACACATAATCATAGGGATTGTAAACAGTGGCTCATGCGTTAAATACTACCTTAATAACCTAGTATGCCTTAGTTACATGTTTCTTAAGACGTTCAAGCATGTTACCATATAGGAGTATTGCCAGTTTTCTTAAGCCTAACATTGATGAAACATTCATCCCAACAAAGTAATAACACACCAATCAACCAATAATTAATAGTTAGGTTTCATTAGATCTAAGCAAACACAAGAAAAATCTAGCCTAGCATGTTAATTGAAAGACAAGCATAAGATATAATTAACCAACACATAGACATATTGATTAATTTAAGTGAGGACTTATCTTTAATTGAACATGAAGGATTCAAGGGTGAAAAACCCTTGAAAATACAGCCAAATTCGTCTTTAGGGTTTTTCCCAAACTTGTACCAAAAGTTCCACACTAATGAATGAAAAATAGAAAAGTATATATAGATTTTACATTCTGACGGCGTCAGGTTATAGGTTCTGACGCCTTCAGCTCGCCGTCATTAGGGTTCTCGGATGGCCTAGATTTACTTCTGACGCCGTCACCCTTTAATTTGCTCTGGGCCGTCACTCTTTAAGTTAACACCTGACGGCCTACATTCTTTAACACCTGACGCCGTCAGGTGAAAACATCTTATTTTCTTCATAGGACGTCTAGTGTAATCTGACTTCACTCCTTTGTCAACGTTGGCTAACGGCGTCACCTTGTGACTCTGACGCCTTCAGGTAGGAAATCCAGCTTCTTTTGAGACTTTGTCGTTTTCTTCACTTTTATGCTCCAAAAACGTCCAAATATGCATGTTTTACAGAATTCTTCTCAAAAGTACCTAAAATGACAAAAGGAACGATTTAGGGCAATATTTGATCATATTTACTCGAATTAGGGCTTAAATGACCCCTTAAAACGGGTACACTTTTCGTCTCATCAGGTACACTAAAAGAATCAACAATTCTCACAGAAGATGTACCATGACCAGACTTGAACCTCTTAGAAGGTGGTTCCTCTAGTGTTGGCTTTGGAGAGTTCTTCTGATTCTGAGACATAATAAGGTTATATGCTCTCACCAGTTTCTCATGAGGCAAGTTCCAAACCTTTTCCTTAGACCATCCTGAATTAAAAACAGCTCCACTCATATTCTTAACAACCAACCTTATGTTATTGGTCATCTGTGCTTGTGTAGGAGGTCTATCCCTCTTTGCTTTGGCTTTCTTCTCATCTGCTTCCTTTTTCCTCTTTTTCAACAAAGCAATAATGCCATCAGAAGAAACATTATCTCCTAGTAGATCTCTGATAAGTGATGTATTGGAAGCAATCCTAGCTCCAATATGCATCCAATCAGCCTCATTAAAGTCTGAAACTCGAGCATCCAATTCTCTCTGTCTTTCAAGTGGCAAAGTGGAAACATACGTAGCCTTTGCCCTGTCAGCCTCTGCATCAAACTGTGCTTGTACTTGCTGAGCCAAGGCTGTACTCTTTATTAGATTTTCATGTTCTTTGAAGAGTCTTTCTTGTGCAAGTATTTCTTGTTCAGTTACAAGATCTGAACCAAGATCTTGATCAACCAGAGTATCATGCTCTTCTTCAGTAGAATCAACAAAAATGTTACCAGCAGAAGGATGTGCAGTAGAAGGATGTTCAGAAGAAGACAACTTTGTAGGGTTGTCTGCAGCAATGACTCCAGAAACACTCACACCTTGAGCATCAGTGGTAGGAGTATCATTAGAAACTACAAATGTTCTTCCATCAACAAAGATAGAAGGATCTTCTTCTGAATGAGCAACATTAGATGTATCTGGAACTTGAGAAGTAGGACCAAGGTCAGAAGCAACATTATCAGTAGGATCAACATCCATGGATTGTGCACTATCAACAATAGATGTTGGATCAGCAGAAGCAGGAACTGGTTCAGAAGCAACACCACCAGTCTTCTTAGCATCTCTAGAACTCTTACTTAAGTACTTCCTTCTCTGAACCATAATTGGACTCTTTTTCTTTTGAGTGTCAGCAGCTTGAGGTTGTGGAGAGGGAGTGAGTTCAACTTCATTAGCTTCAACCAACATATGAAGATGATCAAAAGAAACAGAATCCTTTGCTGTAGTTGCTTCAGGGACATCATGTTCATCCTCTGAATCAACCACATACTGCCTCTTGTTCTTGTTCTCAAGTTGAGCTTCCAAAGTCTGAATTCTTTGTGTTAATGCATTGATTTGACCACCAAGATCTTCTTTGGTCTGGGTGAGTTCCTTCTTCAAATCACCAACTTGTTTGACATACCTGCTAAGCAAATCATACACATTGTTAAGTGATATAGGGTCCTCAGCTGTACCAACAGGTATACCAGTGGTATTGGGAGCGTCATTGGACCTGGTGGGAGACACATGAAAGTCATCACCAGTAGTGGTGGTATCAACAAAGGACTCTCTAGGTGGGCTAGAGGGATGTTGTCCTGTGAATATGGGTGTCTCATCATTAGGCTTAGCAACATAGGTTCCTATGATCTCATCACTATGGTCAAGATGGTCAGTGAAGGGTGTCTCAGTCTCATTCCTATGGTCAGCAGAATCCTCACCAGCAGGATTGACTGGTTCCAGAGAATCAGCAGATTGCTCATGAGGAGCAATAGGCCTAGGAGAATCCACAGGCTGGTCATCCGCAGCAATTGATGCAGATGCTTCAGCAGCAGTGGATGGGCCAGCAACATTAGCTGCTGATGCACTGGCATCAACAGGTTCAGGAGTGGGTGGATTACTATCCTCAGCAGCACCAGGGCTGGGTGGATTACCACCTTCAGCAGCATGCCCTTCGGCATCATCGGCATTGCCAACAGGCAACATAGCTGGTGTTAAAGGCCAATGTGCACCATTATACTTACTAACCATACTTGCAAACACTTTAGAGGTTAAATCTATAATAGGTCTATGTGTTTTGTCACGTGTTTAAATACCTATTATAATTTGAAGAAACCTAGGGTACATATAAAACTTATTCTTATCAGCATTAATATTACTAATCATGCTATGAAAAATATACCTAGAAAAGTTAAAAGTAGTACCCTGTGATAAGCAAACAATACCACAAGCCAGATAAGTAGAGAATTGGTCCCATCCTCTAGTCTTATTACTATTACACTTCAACAAAGTATGCACCAAGAACTTCCATTTGGGGCAAAGTAGTTTCTTGTACCAGGCTGTCTTTCCATCACCCTGATAACCAATAGCCTGTAACCCAGGAAGTATCACTTCCTTGTCCTCATGATAGTCACCATCTTCATCATCCAGTTGAAGTCTAGTGCGGACCACAGACTCTGTAACAACATACTCTTTCCCATCAATGGTAGCCTTAATCTTTGTGTCCTCATCTCCTACCGTAGCAGACTCCCAGAATTGTGTAACCAATGATTCACACACAAGTGTGGGATAGTGTGTAAGAGCAAAGTGAAGTTTAGAGCGCTTCAAGAACTCTACCATTGGATCAAATAGTTCTCTTCCCTTTGCTTTGCCCAAAAATGCAATTTGGTTGTGATCACTCTTGAAGACAAGATCGGCCATGTGTGGATTTGAGAAAAATAATGAAATTGAGAAGTTGAGAAATGGGTTTGAGGTTATAACGAGTGGGAAGTAGTTATTTTGGGTGTGGGATTCACACGATTGGTTATTTAAGGAAGTTACCAAATCGTGGGGTTTAATTGACAACGAATCTTGGAAAGAATCGTTTGACCAATTTTGACTTTATTACTTACCCAAAATAAAACCCAAAATTTAACCCGTCAGCAGCAATGAAAAGTCAATCCGTAGAATCTTATGGTCAATCCGTAGAACCAAAGCTTCAGCAGAATGTACACTGTAGAAAAATATCTACAGTCTGTCATCAGTAAATACCCATTTAACCGACCCCTCATTAAATGCCTTAACTGCTCAATCAATTCCCAATCAGTCCTATAAATAATCCTCAAATCACACTTAACCCACCATTAACCTTTGATCAACCAAAATTACATACACACTCTTATCATCAGCAGCAATCATGAACACTATTGAAATCTCCTCCGATTCATCATCAGATTCAGAAGCCACCGCATCATGGCGATCCTATTTCCCACCTGGTGTACAACCAGGATGGCGTACCAAGGAACAAGCAAGAAAACGGCGACATGATGTTCCTTCGGATGAGGATGATGTTCCTTCGAATGAGGAAGGAGGTTTCGAACCACCCCCCATTGCTGCTATTCTACCTAGGACAAATGACATTGTAGTGATCAATCCTAGTGCATACCAAGCACCCAATCCAGCCAAAACCCCATCACCTGAACCTTCAGAGGACTCACGCCCATTGGTCCCCTACCCATCAGACAGAGAACTTGTCTCTCCTTTCCTTTGTACATCCTCAGATGAGGAAGACGCAACCTACCATCCTCCTGGTACTCCAGAGAGACCACAATCACGACCCCATTCTTCTTCAGTTCTATTGGCTTCTTCTTGCTCTCAAACAAGGGCAAGAAAGGTCAATCCACCACTCCCAGAGGGAAGGTCAGTGGTGAATGGGCTCCCTTGTCCAAGGATGCGTGATACTTATTGCAAGGACAAGGGGAAGGGAAAAATGATGGAGGTGGAAGGAAAAGGGAAAGGAAAGATGGAATAGAGGTCCAGTGTCACCACTGCCATAAGAACCAGTAAAATCAGAAGCTGCAGCAGGTGATTGTTTTGGGTGATAGGTGTTAGGTATTAGGTGTCTGGTTATTAGCTAGTTAGTTGGTGTGTATCTGAATAAATCTTTTGTAATTACATCCTTGATGTAACTTTTGATAAATGAATGAAAGAGGTTCCTCTGTTTATTTGTTCTTCTTGTCTCATTTATCTTTCTTAGTACTTTATTTTAATTCCACTGAATTAACTCAATGCCACTGAGAAAACTCTATACTTCTGAGCACTCCATTCCACTGAAGTAATCCAGAGCAACCATTCAGCAGAAATCAATGGAGCACAATCAGCAGAACCAACTTTGCACTAATCCGTAGGAACCATTCAGCAGAAACAGACTTAGCACAATTCAGTAGCAACCATTCAGCAGAAACAGATAACTGCACAACAGACACACCAAACAAAGCACACAAAACAAACTAAAACATAAAATGGTTAGTTTATACAACATAAAACCTGCAAAACAAAGTTAGTTTACCATATCATAACTAAATACAAATTTCAACTAAATATACATCTATAATCCTCCCCTGAGGCATATGCCTCCCCTGAGGCTTATGCCTCCCCTCAAACATAGCATTCAAGGGTTTACCATCCCAATGTGGACAACTAAGTGTTGAAACTTAGGTCCATCAAAAGCCTTTGTTAAAAGATTAGCAACATTATCATCTGTATGGACTTTAAGCACCTGAATTAAGTGTTTCTCATTTGCATCCCTAATAAAATGGTGCCTAATTTCAATGTGCTTAGTTCTATTATGATACACTGGATTCTTGACTATGCATATTGTACTTTGGTTATCAATAAAGATTTTAGTGTTCATGAAATTGAACCCATAATCAAGCATCTAATTTTGTATCCAAAGTACCTGGCCACAATAATTGGCAGCAGCAACATACTCTGCTTCAGTAGAAGAGGTAGCCACAATAGTCTGCTTCTTGCATTGCCAAGAAATCAACCTTCTTCCAAGAAATTGACACCCTCCAGTAGTAGACTTCCTATCTAGATTTGCACCTGCATAATCACTGTCACTGTATGCTTCCAGCATAAAAGGAGAATCCCTTGGGTACCAAAGACCTAGCTTAGGTTGGCCTTTAAGATACTTAAAGATTTTCTTCACTGCATTGAGGTGGGAAGTCAAGGGTGTGACTTGATGCCTAGAACAAGCACTGACTGCAAAAGTGATATCTGGCCTTGAAGCTGTCAAATACATCAGTGAAACAATCATTGACCTGTATAGATGTACATTAACAGCAGGATCTGGGTCAAGATTATTCTTTGGCTTTGGAGCTTCATAAGGTGTAGTTGCAGTCCTACTATTGTCCATATCAAACTTCTGAAGTATGTCCTTAACATACTTCTCTTGATAGATGAAAATACCATCTGACTTTTGCTGCACTTCCAGACCCAAAAAGAAATTAAGCTCTCCCATAGCACTCATTTGAAATTCACCCTTCATTAATTCCTCAAACTCCCTGCACCAAGCTTCCTTAGTGGAGCCAAAGATGATGTCATCCACATAAACTTGAACAAGAATGATATCCCTGGAATTCTTCTTGATAAAGAGTTTTTTTATCAATATCTCCTCTTCTGTATCCATGCTTCAGCAGGAATGCAGATAGCCTAGCATACCAAGCTCTAGGTGCTTGGTGAAGTCCATAGAGAGATTTAACCACTTTATAGACATGGTTAGGATGTTCTGGATCTTCAAAACATTTGGGTTGAGTGACATAGACTTCTTCTTCAATCTTCCCATAAAAAAAAAAGCACCTTTGACATCCATTTGATAAACCATGAAACCCATATAAGATGCAAAGGCCAAAAACAATCTAATGGCCTCAACCCTTGCCACTGGTGCAAACACTTCATCATAATCAATCCCTTCTTCTTGTCTGAATCCTTGAGCTACTAATCTAGCCTTGTTTTTTTTTACCACAATGCCCCTTGCATCCCTTTTGTTCTTCAAAATCCATTTTGTCCCAATTGCAAACTTCCCATCAGGTAGAGGTACAAGTATCCACACTTCTTGATTTTGAAATTGTTGCATCTCCTCTTGCATAGCTTCTACCCAACTTTCAATCCCTAGTGCTTGTGCCACACTTGTTGGTTCAACTTGAGATAAGAAACAAGCAAACAAACAATGTTTTTGATCTGTGTGATTGTCTCTTTGTTGACACATGACATAGGTAACAAAAGCATATTCTCCAAACTATGCCTTCTTCACAGTACTTCTAGTTTGAACACTTGCATTGGGATTTCCAAGAATATTGGTTTGAGGATGTATAGTGTTGATCCTCTTAGTAGGGATGGTATTAACTTCAACTGTAGGTTGAATGTTACTCAGGGTTGGGGCAAAGTCATCATCATAAGAAGAAGAACTGAAAATGCCAGCACTTTGTTCATGATTACCAAGATCTGTGGGGCTTGGAAATCTTCCATAAGGTTCTTCAAAGCTAGGGGATAAGCCTGTAGGTCTGGTAGAATGATCAGCAGAACCAAAAGAGGCACCATCCGCAGAATTGGGGATGTCAGCAGCAACAGGAGAACCATCAGCAGAATCACGATTGCTGTTGGATGCTTGTGCTGCTTGTCTGATTAGTGCCTCAGCATCTCTTGCAAACTCCAAACCAAGTCTCTCAGCTTCTTGTTTGGCTGCATATTCTTGCTTCTGAAGTCTAGCAAGATCTTCTGCATAATTTGACTCATCCTCATTCTGGCCAGTTGTATCTTTAGAACCATGACCTGCAAGATGGTTAGGGGAAAAGGAAGGTACAAAAATAGTGTGTTCATCAAGGTCAGACTCACTATCTGAGTCATCATTCAGGGTACCTGCATTGTTAGTGGGAGACTCTTGTGTACCTGCAGATTGGTTAGAAACAAATCTAGTATAGCCCAAGTAATCAGTTAAGTAGTCCAGGTCAAAATACCAAGCATGACCTTGTCCCTGAACATTAGGCTTTTCTTCTAGGTATCTCAGGTTAAGAGTCTCCTCTACCCTTTTTGCACTTAAATTATATACCCTATAAGCCTTACTATGAGCTGAATAGCCCAAAATATAACCCTCATCAGCTTTCTCATCAAATTTTCCTAGTTGATCACTAGTGTTTAAAATGGTCACATGACATCCAAAAGGTCTGAGGTGACTAATGCTGGGAAGTTTCCCAGTAAGTAGTTCATAAGGTGTCTTGTTATGAGGTCTAGTAATGGATACCCTGTTTTAACAAGCAGTGCTTACTGCCTCAGTCCAGATTATAGTGGCTAATTTAGAGTCAGCAAGCATGGATCTTGCTGCCTCTATTAAGGTCCTATTTTTCTTTTCAGCAACCCTATTTTGTTGTGGTGTTCTGGCATTGCTATAGTCCTTTTTTATCCCCTTAGACCCACAAAGTTCTATTAATAAAGCATTTTTGAACTCTGTTCCATTATCACAACTAATACTTTTAACCTTTTTGTTTAGCTGGTTTTCAACAAGAGTAATAAATTCTTTTAGAGTTGGAAAAGTTTCATCTTTAGTTCTCAAAAAGAATACCCAACAAAACCTGCTATAGTCATCTGTGATTACCAGACAGTAGTACTTGTGATCAATACTTCTGACTTGAGTTGGACCAAAAAGATCCATATCTTTCCGAAGATAAAATTTTCAAACCCGGTATATTACCTTGTTTGGACTCTGATGGGCTCCAGCCCGACATCCTTCCTTCTTACGGTACTACTGAAGAATTCGTTGATAAAAATTTGAAGAAGGATGATTTGAAGTATAAGGAGAAAGTTGTGCTTACTCCGGAGGATCTCTATGAATTTGACCTCGCAATCGTTGTTATGATCTTTCTTCCTTATCTTACTTATTCTACTGCTTCTCCCATCCGTCACTCCCCCGGGAGTGAGGATGTTGT